>JAHWXV010177721.1:0-16746 GCA_024586415.1 Phrixothrix hirtus
TATATATATATATATATATATATATATATATATATATATATATATATATATATATATATTTATATATGTATAACAGCTATTAAGTAAACAAATTCCTTTACAATTATATAATAAAATTGTAAATCATTTTGGACTAATTTTTGTGTCAAAAATAATAAAATTCCATTTTTCAAGTAAGAGATGAATAATTCTGAATCTGACATTTCATAAAATACCATTTTTTAACCCTAATGGTTCGTTTGTCAATAAAATATGCATTCATTAGGGAAATCCTTTTAATTGGTCATTTGCTTACTCACAACAAATTAATTTGGTTTCAAAGTACTTTGGCAAAATTATATTTCAAAAAGTCTTTTTATTTATCTCTTTAGCACCTCACATGTTAATTACATGTACAAACATCTAAAGGAAAATATAAACTACTTTAAAATGACAAACAACAGCGACCTAATGGAATTAGTGCTTTATAATACGAGATTGTCTAGTTAATTAGCTGTATAGTGCAAGGGCGTTTTATTGTTTATGAACTCTACAAATGAATATTTAAAACATTTCGCTATGGATTAACTTGCAGAATCATATCCTCTGTTATAAAACGTTGATCGTAGCAAACATCTATGGTAATTGAAAGTTCCAATTAATCTATATTTAAATAAAATTGATATTTTATATTAAAATAATTTTTAACAGTCTGATTGCTTTCGCGAATGTAGCTTTTGATAGAATTACATTATTGCAACTATAAGTTGCTACTAGATGAGTTATATAATAAGTTTAATGCTTTATTTTCCCTGTACTCTTGTTTAAGTGAAGATGAATGGACAAGAAACTGAACTGCTTGGAGTAGAAATTTAATTTTACAGAATAAAGTTAGATATTATTCATATTCTATTAAAATAATTCCTTTTATCTATCTACTGATTTTTCAAAACGCTATATTATTATTTGTAGTATGAAGGACATACCAACGGCGTTAATGCTAATGATGCAGATTTAAGCATTATTATTGTGATGTATAAACAAGAAAATGTTTTATTAATAACCTTTCATTTTTTAATGTCAATTAATTCAATCAGTCATGTTTATAAAATGAGTTTTGGCAAGAAAAATTTAGTATTTCCTTTAAGACTGAAAAAAACGCGGTCGTTCACCCATGCGTCTTTATTTTAAGTTTATACGAGGGGCATTTGAAAATATCTTGTATAGAGCATAGATGGCGTCAGTAACTCCAATACGTTACTATATAAACGTTGCCTCGTCTGTTTGTTGTTATCTCATAAAATATCAGACTAGTTTAATAAGTCGTAGTTCTTAACCAGTCATTCCAGTAAATGTAATTAACTGTAGAGCAATGAATACTGCGCTGTTATTGAATATTTAGGTCGATCGCGAATATTAATACCGATATAAAAAATACTTTAAGCGATACTGGTCATTCATTTTCAATTGCATCTAAATAGAGTCGAAAATTTGGAAGACTACCATTGTAGTGTTAGATTAAAATGATTTTGTCATGGAAGTTTTAATTACAGTTCGTGTAACGTTTGGTGGTGTTTTACACGGTTGCCAGAAATTTGCTTAAGTATTTGGTGGTATTGTAGTGGACGTTATTTATTATATTTAATGCATAAAGATTAGAAATATGATTTATTGTTTATTTTAAATGCCATCGACAATAATCTTTTTCAATTTCAGTACTGTTTACGTGTCTTGTGGTTAAGGATATTACAGTGTTGTGCGATGCTGCTTTAGGACGCTTTTCTGACACCATACCACCCTTTAAATTAAAAAGTCTTTATCAAATGAACACATATATTACATATTAAGCGAAGGTTGTGGGATGAAAGAATTTACTGCCGCGTGGATTCGCGTTAGCTAATATTGGACAGTAAGCAATCAAGAATATAATTTTAAGGAATGCTTGGTTTTATTTAAGAAGAATACGATATGTCTTGTGCGTCGTTTAGTGCATACAGAGGACACGCAGTCATTGCTATACATCAGAAACCAAACGATCCAAATGATAGGAGCATTGAGATGTTGCTGAAAATGTAATGGCATGGGATTTCTGTGATTCTAAAGCGATACGAATTATACTTTTTTTTTACAACATCCGCTTAATTCGTTAGATTTGATTCCTACTTTCACGACCAAAAAATTTATTTTCAAAAAGAGATTTACAACAGGAATCGCACTTTAGGAATGTGATGATGGCTTTAGAATGTTTCCGGCCTACTAAGTGCATTCACCTTAACGGTGAATATGTTGAAAAGTAAAAATAATTTTGAAACAATATAATCCACTTTTGTATTCCGTTTCAAGAAATTTTGGAATGATCCTCATATATGTTATTGCTCACCAAAGGTGTGATAACTTAAAGGCACGAAAATATATTGGTATTTTTAATAAATGCACCACATGCAAGTTCAACTTAAACTGTTTTTATTTTCGAAAATACAAAATAAAGAGCGACTCAATGTCATGTCAACCTTATCATAACATATGTATGCACACTATACCATAAAATTATAGACTATTTCCAATTATTACATACCTTCACCCTATTTGTTTTACAAAATTTCAATTTTCCTAAAATGAATTATTTCAGTACTATAAAAATTAACCAAATGATCATAACAATATTTACAACTTGATGTTTTCTCGAACGTAGATTATATAGATTAGTTGGCGGTCCCGCACTTTTCGCGGAGTTCAGCAACCGTAGTACCCGACACTTGCAAATTTTCACCTATTTTATCCGCACTTAAACCTTCCTCTATCAACTCAACTACATATGGATTTAGATCGGAATCGCATAGATGGTCATGAGCATTACTCCTACCTAAAGGAATGATTTGATTAGAATGACGTCTTACATTACTATTCGATTTCGTCTTTACATTAAATATTACAGAATCTCCTTTTTTCATTATTTACCCAGTAATCCAAGGATTACGACTGCAAACCCTGCTCCTATCCTTAAAATCTTTAAATTTACCATTCAAATTTTTAATTTGTTTTTGTTTTGCAATTCAATCATTTTTGACCTTTTGGAAGCATTAAATCAAGTTTATTCTTTAAACGTCTTCCAAACATTAAGTGGACACGATTTACCCCGGTTGTTGTATGTTCACTATTCCTATAGTCAAATAAGAATTGTTGCAATTTTGTTCTAAGTTTATTTTTTCAAATTGGGTCTTTTTAAGAGCATTTTTAATAATCTTTACGGCATTTTCAGCTGCTCCATTACTTTGTGGATGGTATGGAGGGCTGAAACTTTGCCTAATACCGTTTTTTTGCAGATAAGTTCGAAAATCATAACTATTAAAAGTTGGATCATTGTCCGAAACTAATTGATCGGGTAACCCAAAACGCGCAAAAAGAGTTCTCAATTTATAAATTACTGCGCTCGCTGATGTTACGTGCATTTTAAAACCCTCAATCCATTTGGTATATGAATCTACTAAAATTAAATACCTTTGATTATTAAAAGGACCTAAAAAATCTATATGTATCCTAGACCATGGTTCAGAAGTTACAGGCCAAGGGCATAAAGTCACTTCTTCTGGATTAGCGCGAACTGAAAGGCACGCCTTATAATTGTTGCACATTATTCTATGTGTCGATCAATGTTTGACTATCACACAAAGGATCGAGCCACTGATTTTCATTTACTAATGTGCCCAAATGACTTGAATGCAACTCTTCTAAAATACTTTTTACTAAATATCTAATTGATCTCGCTTTTTATAATATGCTACATAACCATTAATTTGCAACTTATCTCTGGCCAACCATGTAAACAAAAGCCTACTATTTTATTTAAGACTGGGTCTTGGCGAGTTTCTGCACAAAATATTTTGTGATCTATTACCATATTTTCTTCAATGTATGATAAGTGCGTGTTATCCTCAACAGCTGTACCATTATTTGTTATGAGAGGCAAACGAGATAACTCATTCGCGATACAATTATGTTCCGATTTAATAAATTTAATTTTATATTGATAGGCAGATAAAATAATAATCCATATTTGCAATCGATTAGCTGCATAAATTGGAATGCCCTTTTTATCCCCAAATATAGTCATTAACGGTTTATGATCCGTTCATAGCAGAAATTCTCTGCCATATAAATATTGATGAAATTTCTTCACTCCAAAATAATGGCAATAGCTTCCTTATCAATTTGCGAATATACCTTTTCGCTATTTATCAAAGAACGAGATGCATACGCAATTGGGAGAGAATCACCGTTCCCTATTTCATGTGAAACTACTGCTCCCACTCCGTAAGCTAAAATCAAGGATTTTTTTTGCATCATAATGAATTAAAACATGACTAGAACTTAAATCCTTTTTCATTTGATTGAAGGCACTTTGTTGACCTGTTTCCCACCGGAATCCATTATTTTTCTAACAATCTAAATAATGGTTCTGATTTCGCAAAATAATTTACTGAACCCAAAAATGCTTTTAACGGCGTTACATTCGTAGGAACTTTGACATTTTTAATGGCTCTCACTGTTTCTGGTGATGCGTGAAAACCATCTTTATCGATTAATATGCCTAAATACTCGACTTCTTTTTCGCAGATACACATTTATTCATTTGAATTTTTAAATTATTATCTTGCAATTTCTTAAAAATGCTATTTAAGGTTTTTAGGTGACTATCTTCGTCCTCTGATGCAATCAAAATATCATCTAAAAATATACTTACTCCATCAATACCGGTGAGTACCTTTTCAATAATGCGTTGAAAAATTCCAGGACTGGACGCTACCTCATAGGGTAAGCGATTGTATCTAAATAACCCTTTGTGAGTATTTATTGTAACATATTCCCGAGAATCAGGGTGCAATTCAATTTGAGCATAAGCTTGTGTGAAATCTATTTTTGAAGAAACGCAAATATTTTGTTTTAAACTGGTCAATAAATTCTCAACCGTAGGTGTAGCATACCTATCTATATTTATTTGTGGATTTATCGTAATTTTAAAATCGCCACATATGCGTACTTTACCGTGTTTTTTTAACACCGGGACAATAGGGATAGCTCAGTCACTAAATTCTACTGGACTGAGTATTTTCTGGCTAATTAATGAATTTACTTCATTTTCGACTTTCGCGCGCAACGCGAACGGCAAAGGTCGAGCATGACAAAATTTTGGTACGGCTTTCTTTTTTAAATACAGTTTTACCTGACCTGCCTTAAAAATGCCCACTTTATCTTTAAAAACCTCAGGAAATTTATTGTTTAGGTACCTAGCAATAGATTTTTCCGAACAATTAATTGCATTAATATTTGACACATTCCTATCTACTGATACATTTCAACTTCTTATCCAATCTCGACCCATCAACGGAGAACCGCCTGACTTAATTACATATAATTTTAAATTACATTTTGTTAACTTTTGCCAAGTAACCTTAAATTTTAAATAACCATCAGATTCAATTATTTGTCCATCATAGGAACGTAAATTTAAATTTGATTTATTTAATTCAAAATATGAAAAATATTTATCATAATATTTAGCCGATATAGCTGATATTGCCGACCCGGAATCAATTTCCATTTCATGCAGTTCATTATTTTTTAAAAAAGTGCATTTAATAGGATTAGAACTTTTTGGAAATATTTTAAATAATTGAATGTCATTATAAAAATTTATTTCTGCTTCTTTTGAATTCGCTATTTCTTTTGTGACCACATTTACACTTTTATTGAACCTTTTGTTTTTGTTAACTGTTTTATAATCTGCATATTAAACTAATATGACCGACTTTTTGGCAAATTTGACATTTAGCATTCCGAAAATAATAATTTATTTGTGCATGATTGGTTTTACCGCAATAGACACAGTAAGTTTGCTCCCTTGCCTGGTTTGTATTTTCCGCCGTCCTTTTTGAAAATTCTCTTTAACTAGCGTGAGCCTGAATTTTATCTACAGTGGCACCAGTAGATATAGTTCCAGTAACCAATCCAGAATTTATTTCCGCCGCTTCCATACTCAACGAAATTTCACAAGCTCTGTTATAAGAAAAAGAAGACTCTGCAAATAAACGTTGCCTAATTACCTCACTTCTTAACTCGAAAACTAGCTGGTCACGAATATTTTCCTCTAAATTCTCTTCAAACGTACATGTTTTAGCCAATTTTTTTAAACTCGCGATATAATTACTAATTGATTCACCTGTTTCCTGTTTACGTTGATGGAATTTATATCGCACTGCAATTTCCGAAGGACTCGGTTCTAAATGTTTTTTCATTAGTTACACTTTTTTCCTCCGGTTATTTTTTGGATTACACAAATCTGTTAGCAATTCAAATGCTTCGCCCCCCATTACTGTTATTAGTATTGGAGTGAACCATTCTTCTTTAATAGCATTCGCTTTAAAATATGGTTTCATTCTCGTAATATACGACGACCAATTATCACTTCGTATATTATATTCTGCAATCTTTCAGATTGACATTTTGCTGCTTTGTGTTTTATTTATTTAGTTATTCCGATAACCTCGTCGCCACATGTGCTAACTTATAGGCACGAAAATATATTGGTATTTTTCAAAATACAAAATAAAGAGCCACTCAATGTCAACCTAATCGTAACATATGTATGTATACTGTACCACAAAAGTATAGACTATTTAAATTTATTACAAAAAGTTGGACGAATTATGGAAAACTGTTGTTACGATCATACTCCAAAGTTATCTAAAATTACGCAATTACTGAAACAGATTTTACTGCAATATTATAATGAATTTTTACACAACTTTGGAGTATACAGGGTGTCCACGATATAAAAAACATCACTTTAACATCAGACACATCTAAATATGCGCGACAGAAACGCTCATAAACTATATGTCTAAACTGCATAATTTTTGAAATATTTGCAATCAAAGTTTTCAGCCCGTCCCTGATTTTTAACTTGGTCGGCTGTGTAGAACAATAAATGGTTGGTCAACTTTACAACTTTAACCAGTGACCGAAACCGAATGAACGGCTTCGGTATGGTGATTTCAGAGTACTATTAATTACTGTTCTCAGCTATTTATTATAAAGAGATGCTAATTACCATTTAAAATAAAATTTTTTATTTTCCTCATTAAAATTTCTAGTGATGTTAATTGTACAAGTTTGTAATTTCTTTAAAATAAAACAAGGGTTTTACTTAATAGATACCGTTTCTAACATTTAAATAAATTTCATTTTTACAAAGCCAATTTAAGACGAAATTAAAATATTTTTGATAAATATCTTCATACTATTAATTTTGCAATCACCTGTGTTGTATATATAATTCAAATTTTATGAAAATAGTTAAAAATCTAAATGATAAATAGATTTGATAAAATTTTATGTAATTTGTGTGCAGTAAAAAATAACTTCATTTAAATTAATGTGGCTTAAGTATGTCAATTTCAGATATTTATGAAATAAGTTTATAATAATTAATACATAAACAATTGTAATTAATAAGTAATAATTTTATACGTATAAGCAAACTTAGATGACATAACGGAATACGTTAGATTATTTTTTATTAAAACAGCTGGCGTCCTTGACTCGAAAAAGTACTAAATGTAAACTGCTGCTTTGTCAAAAGAAACAAAGCGGTGTTTATGTGTTTAAGAGTATGTTCAATAGTAAAACATATGCACGCCTGTATCCTTGATAGATTTTTATGTGAAAATTTATCTCTCTTTAATTAAATTAAACATTTCTAAAGATTTATGTTCACAAAGGACCTAGGTACACATGTGTTATATAATGAACTTTATATCCGGGACACCCTGTATACGCATTTTAAGTCTTAATGTGGCTTTGATATTTATCTAATCCTCCATTTTAATATGTTATAAATTTTAACAAGTATTCGTTTGAAATTATATAGATTACAGATTTTAATTACGCTGTTAATCAAAAGATTTAAAATGTCTTGCATATATCCTAAATTTAATGTTTACCATATAACTCACAACAGACAGCGTGTAAATATTTACAGTTTGTTTGAATCCTGTAATTTAAGTGCTTGATACTTAGGCTAGGTTAACTTTTAAAATAAGTATGTACATATTTATGTATATACATATCTATTTCAGTTCGTTAATGTTTTCACTTGTAACATTCAAAAACACAATATATTTAGATAAGAAATTTAAACTTTAAACGTTATGTAAAACTAGATACAACGTTGGTACTTCCTAAAATTTCCATTTGCGATAATTTTTATACACTTGTTTACATTTTATGTTATTTGAAACGGTGCACACCTGAAATCTATCATTTTAATATTTCTTAAGTTGAATAATTTAAAATTATAATTTGGTGGCAAGTAAATACTCTATTAAAATATTAAGGAAATCGACCCTTAATAAAACTAGTTAGTGTAAATAATATTTTCTATCGCTTGATTTATTTGTCATAGCAAATTCATTAATAATAACTATATATAAGACCGATTCTTCCCATAGTTTTATAAGGACTGTTTATGTAAAATATCCACAATATTTCTAAAAGAAACGCTGAAGTTGTTACTAAATATTTAACATGTTTTATATCAAAAAAAAGTTTAAACTATCGTATGTAATTTAACCAAACCGAAATAAAATACTAACAAGTAAATTTTATTAATAATTTGTAAAATACTATTACTTCATAACTTATTAATGAAATTAACCCCGAAAAGAAAATTATGTAACCATAATTTAGAGAACACATACAAAAGAAATATCAGCCCAACGTGGCAAAGAACGCAATCTAGAATATTGAAATAATCTGTGTACATCAATTAATTGTTTAATTGATGAAAATGCATGTTTCAGTGGGGTATTTATTTTCAAACACAATTATATTAAATCGTGTTCTTCTTGATGAGAACTATATTAGAAAAAAAAACAAATCCATTCACTGATGTTGCATATGCTATAACAAAATTAAAAATAACAATAATTTTGTAAAAGATTCCAGAAAGTTATATAGAATTAAATTAAATTGCGTAATCACAAATGACTCAATACTACAATTCATATCTAAATAAATTTAAAGTCACCATAATAGGTTATGGTACTGGAGTTTATTACATGATCATTCTGACTATCTTTGTTTCTTAATATTGTCGAATGTTACCAGAATTTTACTTTCTATATAAATAGCAAGTTAAATTCCTTTAGTTTAGTTTTCCTAAGAATCTTATCTTATTAAGTAGGTGTTATAAATAAATATAAATGTAAACGTTTATTATTAGTATACTGTAAAATAAATATTAAGTCGAATACATGTACATAAATAATATATAAGTTGGTGAAGATAACTAAATACTTTTAAAACAGTTAACTACTTTCGTTACAATAGCTACTTTGTCAAACGCAGGTCTGTTATATACTGATATTCGTCTAGATATTTATTTCTTTGTTGGTAATATTTCATTGTAGGATGGGTAAATATCGCCTTCTCCCACTGCCATTCTGCGATTTTTTCAAGAGATTTATATTTGAAAGTGGTAATGAACTCACCATGCCTAACTGAAACTTCAAATTTTTTTGTTTATAGAATAATATTGAAAATTAAGCGTTTTAAATAGCGTTACAACGATTAACTTCAAATTGAACTAAAAGAAGCGAGATAGTGCCTATTTCAAAATAATTCGTGAACGGTTTAGTTTAATATAAATGTTGTACTAAATATTACTATGGTCCTCGATATCCTTTTACCCGAAGAGAACATTTTATGTGCATATACAAGAGTAGATACATAGCTTTAGATGCTCGGTAGTTACGTAAACAATAAATAGATTATAAAATACCTAATTATTAGATTAAATCTATAAATAAATTAAACATGAGCTTATTTTATAAACACAATATTCCTAAATTAAAGTCGAATAACCTATATTACTCTAGTTAGGCTCAAATTTCTGATATCTTTAGAAAAAACACCAAGATCAAATTGCTACTAATATTTTTCTGTGTTAGTTTGTAATTATTTTGATTGCAAAATCTCAAAGTGGAGAATAATAATTTTCATAATTTTACAAAACGCTTTCTAGTGTTACTTTATATTCACGGAGAGTACCAAAAATTGTGAATACTAATAGATCTTGTTGTTTGTCAAGAAAAGCTTCCCTAACTTACCACCGTCAAATACAGTAACAGTTAGCTAAATATAAAAAACCTATTGCGTTAAAAGTAACACTAAAGAAAAGGATTTTAAAATAAGTAAGTGGAAATGAAAAACAAAGCAAATAAATGTTTAGATTATTTTTTTGCTCGCCCACGTGCAACTGTGCGACCTCTTAAGTTAATTGGAATTTTATTTTATAAAATCAACACCTTTTCATAAATCAAAACTTGCATCCATATCCTTTATCACAGTTCATGGATTTATAACCTGGCTTTGAAGAAAAAAAATTAAATATTATCATTACACTCTCTTAAACAGAGCACGAGGGCACTGCTAACCTTCGTGGAATCGAGTACTCCTAACATTAGTGTTTTGCAATTATTATATTCGTAAAATTTTATATTTTCTACCCATAACACACTTAACAGTTCGATTTCAAGCCAAGCAGTTTCATTTCAACAGAATTTAAGAGAAAGTAATTTTATGAAAAAATTGAAATTTTGAATCGCGAATGATGATTTTTTATGACGTTATCTACGGTTTAACACAACAAGAATGTGTGAAAAAACTTAATATGTTATTTGTGTATGACGTACCATCCAAAACTATTATTTACAAATTGGTTGCAGAATTCAAGCATGGAAAGCCAACGATTTAACAAAATCGACGCTGTGCGTGAAATAATTGAAACAAATCAGTATTTGGCACATAGTGACATAGCGGCATGCTTAGACCTTGTTGCGGCATAAATCAGTTTGATTTTGCACGACATTTGAATGTTAGGAAGCTTTCCGGTCGTTGGATCCTTCACAATTTGAAAGAAGAGCAAAAATGCTTGAAAAATTCAACCATGGTCTTGCAAATTCTGTGTTATTTACTTGTTTTTCTGAAAAACGGGCAATGTCGCAACTGTAGCATTAGAGAATTGAAGAACAGTTAACGCTGACTTGTATACTTCAAGTTGTGCGCCTGAAATCATCGCTAAAATCAGAAGAAATAACTTAAAACAGCAAATCATTGTTCATTATGGCAATGAAAGTGCGCACAAAGTACTACAAACTGTCGACTTGTTGACAAGTATAAACATCGAAATAATGATGCATTACCCATGTTCGCCTAACATAGCGCCTAATTACTTCTTCTTGTTCCCAAACATGAAGAATAAAATGAGTCACTGGTGTTTTTCATCGCCTGAAACCGCGAAAGTACTTCCTCCAGAGCGAATAAAATATTTTGTAAAATTGGTTTAATCGAATCCAAGAGTATATAGATGTTAAAGTGTGATACTTTGAGAAGCATTAAAACGATTTACGAAACTTAATGAGTATAATGTTTTAGTTTTCCCCAAATTTTAACAGTATCACTTTTGTCAAAACTATAAGTAAATATAGATGTCAAACTTTCACAAGAAGCCATGATTAACATAAAAGACGCCATTTTGACGAGAAAATTTCAGTTGCTATGTACAAGGTATCCCTCGGTTGGAATTGGAATGTGTATAGAGGTCATTTAGTGTTAAAGTTGTTTAATAAATATATGTTCGCGAACACTTCGGTATCGGGTTACATGGTGTTCTATTTTATAAAAACTAATAGTTTTTTTCAATTATTTAGAAAATGCCTAAAGGTACTTTACTGCTACTTAGAAGTAATACACTTAATTTTGGTATAATGAGTTTAGTTAAACTCCAAAAATAGCTTCGTTAGGGCAATTGAAGGACTCTTCTGTAAATAGTAAGCTAGGTTATTGATTTTTACGCGGTCTGACAGTGTGTTCTATTTACAGGTAAATACTAGGCAAGAGTCGACTCTTGACTTTTTACGATAAAATAGTTCGTTTTCGAAATGAATTACTAAAACCATTTCACTACACACCAACATCATTTGTAATAATTAAACGTACTTAGAAATTAACAAACATGCAAGATGTAATTCTTTGAACAATTCTGTACTAAAAAGTTTGTATACATTGTAACCCTTTCTTATTACGTACAATTGTATTTATTTCTTTATTAAACTCAGAGCGAGTTTAATATTGGTTTTGAGAGTGGAATTCATTCTACATAATTTAATTTAATTTGAAAAGGATTTTATTTTAGTGTTTATTTCCACTCGTATATTTACATTTAGTATTTATGTGATCAATGTCCAAAGATGCCTCTTCAATAGTTTTTAAATAATATCATTTTAATATTCATATTTTAAGTATAGAGTTTATTTAAAAACAACGATTTTCGATTAAGCCATGCCATCCTATGGGTTGGAAAATTTGTAAGCAGTGTTTACGCAGACAATTCTTCTAATCTGAGTTTCCATTGATATGGATTAAATCAATTTCTTTTACTTCAAAATATTTATTGTTTAAATCTTAATTTATATCTTAATTCATCATCTTATTGAATATTATTCCAATTTGGTCTAAATCAGTTTGGAGAATGTAGCACGAAATTACTCTATAACATCTAACTAATTTTTTGCTTATGCTTCTAGCGTAAGTAGTGACAGGAGCGGCTAAAGGATTCAGGTATGGAAATGTTCGCCAGTTGTTTCACAGAAAAATGTCTGTCGTGTCACCTAGTATGATTCTACTAATATAATAATGAACTGAGTAATCATTATTGTAGTTATAAAATATAAAGGTTCGCTACAGGTCAGTGATAAATAGTAAAATAGTAGGCCATTATTGTATAAACTTCTATAGCAATATTTTAGCGTACTTTCCATTTCTACGATTTTATGAGAATAATGTTCAATTTTATCTACTCTATTACAACCTATGTTCGATAACCGACCCGTGAGCCATTTTTATTATTTGTTTTTTCCATGAATTCAACATGTGATGTTTAACGTCTCGATCAATTGATATTACTACTCTTTTTGGTGGATTAACTTGCGGGGTGTATTAAATTCTAAATTTGTGACTTTCGTTATGAATATTTTATGTTATTATCGTTTCGGCTTATGAATTGGAATTATAAACCTCTCAAAAAGACTATAATTGTCTAATTTGGGTTTCTAATCAATCCTTTCTTTTAAATAATTCCTTAATTTTGCTACCAATACATTGAACGTGATCTAATTTCAATAACAAAACCCCAAAGCTATGTTCTAAGTTTAAAAATTAGTCAATAAAATATTTTCCTGCATCATTTACAAATATTTTTCAACATTCTGGTAGTTTATTGATTCCACTCCTGAAGAAATCTCGTAGTTTAAAGTTGAAGAAATTGCTATCAATTTTTCAGAGCAGCTCCGTCATCAAATAAATACCGCGCAGGCTATTGGAAAAATAGCGGAAAAATGCAACTCTAATGGAGCAAGAACAGGAGAATATGGTGAATGTGGAATAACCTCCCAACCGAGCCCTTGGATAGTCAATTTCAGTATATGGACAAGGACTGTCGTGCTATAAAATCACTTGATTCTGCATTCCTACACGTTTCTGTCGAATTACAACAACAAGCAGCTGCAGATGTTGACAATAAATTTCAGCTGTTAGTCTTAGATCCTTGAGAAGCAATTTTTAGGTGACAATGGCTTCTTTATGATACCAGATATACAATATTATCATACATGGACGAAGATCAGCTTTTGAAAGTATTGCTGTATTTTTGTTATGACTTAGGCGTTTATGTCTGTATTTTTCGTTCATATAAAGCCACCATTTTTAATCATCACTAACAATATGCGAGAAGGAAGTTTAACGACTTTACTGGGCCGAACCTTGGTATTAAAGGAAAAAAGCACAAATGTTAATACGCTGATCTTTATTGTTGTCCCTTAAAGCGTACGCTAGCTTTACATCCAATTCTAGAGCGTTACCAATAGAATACATACGTCAAATTATGGTTGACTGGTCACAGTCCATTGTATTTGTCACTTCTACAGATAAATGAAAAAGAACATCGTGAGTAAAATTATTTAAATCGTCTTCATCAAAATCGGATTATTATCCAGAACGTGGAAAATAATTTGTATCAAAATTACTATCTCTGAAGCGAGAAAACCATTTTTAATGTGTTATACCTAAGGTAAAAATTACAAGATTATTAAGAACGCAAAATTTTTAAAAGTAGGTGAGTAGTTATATCACCTCTGTTCTAGACCGGAAGTGCCTCTAGATGCCACGTCCGGTCTAGAACTGAGGTGATAAGTGCCTTCGGATGACGCTTCCGGTTTAGAACTGAGAGTCATATAACCTCAGTTCTAGACCGGATGTCGGGGATGAGTTTTCGCGTATTACCACCCGGCGGCGCTCGCGTGACGTACGTAGGGAACTGTAATGTTGTAAATGAGTTTCCGCGTGCCGCCACCTGGCGACCATTGTGTAGACGTTGAGTAGGGATCTGTAATAGGTGAGTTGGTGGCGTGAAGGTACTTGTAATGTTTACTCATGCGCAGTATTAAATAAATCGGGCTTGGAGTTGTGTTCTTGTTGAATGGTAGCTGGGTGTTGGTTGAAATGTTTATACTTTTAACTAATTGCATTCAAAAACAACTAGTATTACTGTTTGAGTATTTTGAGTCCTAAAAAGGACTGTTTTTTTACTGAAGCAGTGAAGTCTGTTTAATTCTCTTTATTATATCTACATTGGAGAAATACAGGTCGTCTTCTGCAGAATCTGCACCTTCTCCTAAAGAGATAATATTTTAGGTCTTATTCGACTCCTTATAATATCTTCAGCTTTTACGTCTGTATTGTAAGGAATCGAATAAAGCCGAAGGCTTCTTATATTGCATCTTTTCCAGACATCTTCAAAAAGTCTCCCTGGATATAAAATAATTACAACCAGATGCCCTTCCGAAGACCCTAATTTAAACAAATAAACGAGATCATGGAGGTATAGTTGTGCCTTCGCACTATATCCTAGATAACATCTTTCTATTTGTAGACATCGTGCCAAAGCATCCATATTACTTCAGTGTTTAAAATGAAATGAATGCTTAGAACAAAAACTGAAATGTAATCTTATTCATGTTATCGTAGTATATGAAATAAAAATTAATTAATTAAACAAAATAAATGTTGATAAAGAATGATTTTCTTATCAAACACAAGCAGCAGGAATTGTGTTCGATTTGAATTTAATTAATTAATTAATTTAGTGCTAATTGGTTTGAGTCTCACGTTGCTAAAGAAAGATTTTTCTTATCAACTGCAAGCAGCAGGAAGTGTATTGGATTTGGGTTTAATTAATTAATTAGTTTAGTGCTAATTGGTTTGAGTTTCACTTTGATAAAAGTTAGTAAATGAAATGCTATTTTGTTTATTTTATCATTGTACAATATGAAATAAAATTAATTAAACAATTTCACGTGGAATAATAAACAATTAAGCAAAAGTATATGTAGATAAAGTAACAAAACAGATAAAAATCTAATCAGGAAATATTTTTCATATCAGTTGCAACTAGCAGAAAGTGTATTCAATGTGTATGAAAGCGGTGTGTAACAGAAATTTATTACTAATATTTTGAAGGTTATTGTTATTAGTAGGCCTAGTTATTAGTATCATTTTTTGAAAGCTTCTGTAATAATAATAATATGGATTTTGCAAAGTTAAATCACGTTGGAAAACTTGATATTAAACCAATAATAAAAATAGTTGATATGGAGGTAGGAAAATCTTATAATTTATTAAATCTAAAAGGTATTATGACAAAGTTGTATGGTAGAAGAGTGATTTGTGAATTGGAAACAGCAATTGTTTTTCTTCCAGCTAGAGTTGGAGAAAATATAACGGATGAACAAATAAAGAACTTTAGTGAAAATGATGCTGGTAATTATGGTCTGATTTTTCTTGGTCTTAAGAATGTGGGAAAACATTATGAAGCACGACTAATAGAATTTAAGAAGATTTAAAAAGAAAATAGGTATTTACTAATTTAATATTAAGATTTAAAAGCTTATTATAAATAATTTCAAATTGTATGCTTTATTCAGTAGTAATAAGTTTGTTAAGATGTGTGAACGGTTAATAGAACTCTGCATAAAACAAATAGTAGGTAGAATAAGGAATTTTTAATTAATAAACACTTTAGAGTTACCTAAAAACTTGTTAGTAAAAATTCAAATTGAATATTTGATTTGTCGGAAAACAGAAATTTTGTAATAAAAAATATGTCAGTCAATGTGAACACAAAAATTTTGAATTCTTTATTAACTTGAACTAAAAATATATATGAAATTTTAAATGAAAAGTATGTAAATAATAAATACATTTCGTTAAGGAAAATCGAAAAGTTTTTAAAATTAATAAAAATCAATGTGGCTTTAATAAAAAAATATTTATGTAATAATATATCATTAAAAGTTAGTGAAGAACGATGTTATGTGTCATTATTAGAACAAATAAATAGGTACCAGTTGTTGCTGTACGAGTTACAATAACAATTATAAGAAAAACTTAGGAAACAAAGGGAAAAAAATAATAAAAATCAGGAAAAAAAATTTCCAATACATTATTTTTTTAAATTGTATCAATTAACAAGTTCAGCACTTTACTTGCTATAGATGGTTGGTATGATAAATAATGGTACACTTATTTTGCATTATTAGGAATATCGCCCTAGAACTAAGTTTATAATAAGAAAGAGAAGGATTAATTGAGCAC
>JAHWXV010177745.1:0-11168 GCA_024586415.1 Phrixothrix hirtus
AAACGTTAGCAAATTAAAAAGATATAAAAAAGAAACTTCCTGTTCATATATATTTAGAAACAAATTCTACTAAATTAATGTTTAGTAGTAAAACTTATATTCTTTAGGCGCGATATAGTTTTAGAATATATGTGTCCAACATATCTGCGAAATATGGTTTGGAAAATTTAAAGTTTAGCTGATTATAGAATTTTTTACATATACATATCGGTAAAAAACTTATTACATTCAATGAAAATTTTATTACGTATGAGCAAATTAATTTATGATAGCAACTAAGTAAAACTAACTAATATCTATGTATGCAACTCGCAGAGTCTTTATTAACAGAAAGCGGACGGTAGATCCATCTAATCTTCGGTTTGCGTCGGGTATTACATAAGGATCGCTTGTTCCAAAGAAAACTAAAATTGTATATTGTATCTACTTTATACCATGAGATAAAACTGATAATATCAAGAACTAGGTATTAATTTATGTTATAATTCAACAAGTGAATTGAAAATGTACTAGACATACCACATCTCGACAAACTTTAAGATATCAAGAACCCTTTGTTTCGAATTGTAGCTTTAGTACAATTCTTGACCAGTACTTTAAAAATATATAAGGGGTACCATGAAGATTATTCCTAAAGAACTTGAGAAAAGAGTTATATTCCACACATATGAACAGCCAGATTCAGGATATGGCCACCTATATTCAAAATTTGTCCTCGTGAACACGGAGAACAAGAAAGGAGAAGAAGATATGTAATCAGTTTTCCCATAGAAGTTGAAGAAACCAGTCTCATTTCTACTGTCTATCAAATTCTCATATGTATGAATTATTTCTTTCAAATCTATCAAAATACAGAGCAAATATTTAAAATGCATTGTTAAAAGAACATTACACTAACAAACAGCAATTCAAGTAAGCTTTTTCTGTCCTTTCACATACAGTAGGTCATTTAAACCGAATTGTGAAAGCTATATTAAGCGTATGTACCTATCGTAGTTAAAATGGACCCTTTCTTCTCTATTTATGTATTGTGTCAACAGATTTTATTATTTTAAGATTGCAGGTTTTCAGTTATATGATAGGATATAGTGTCAGTAATGCTTTTGTATAAGCTTTGTATAAGTCGTTCATGTTCGTCAATGGCCTCTATATTTTACATTTTGCTCCGTATTTTAATTACCTATCATTAATAAAAGATTAAAATTAACAGATGCTTCCTTTCTTGGAACATAGCTATTATTTACAAATTTTTATTTGCGCATATGTTATGTTGCGTACCTATAATTCCTATTAGCTACCATTATTCAAACCAATTCTATTTATTTATACTTGATCAAATTTAAAAAACTAATTATAAATACTGTGTTCTATGACTGTTGCATTTTAAAATATAATTAATTTACTAATTGGTTCTTTTTAAACTGATGCAAAATTTATCTAGTCCTGACCCTTAATATACTACTAAATGATTTAATTAACTTCTCCCTGAAGACGCTTCTTAGAAATCGAAACATAAGTAGGATATTTCAATATATATTAAAAGAAATAAATATATCAAATTTCGTAGAAAACAAATTGTTGGGTGTCTTTTTATTTAGTTAATCAAGAAGTTCTTTTATTTAGTTACATATGTAAAGTTTGGCACATTTTAAACCTCTAATTGTTTTGTTAATTTGAAATAATATAATTAATACCTTTGTATAACCAAAGTTTGTTATGCCAATTATACGTTGAAACTATTTTTTCAGGGTTGGCAGAAAATAATTATATAGGGTCGTATTAGTGATACAATTCAGGAAAAACCTATCTGTAGGCAATTGATGTATTTACAATACCCACAGATCAATCTTAAAGGAATACACAAATTTTCTGACCGCTTTACAAACGATTGATGAATATAAGATTCGGAAGCAAAGGAATTTAATGAAATATTTACCTATTATACCTGAGAAGTACATTGAACTAGATCATCTTAATTTTTTTGGATCAAGGTAAAATATATTACGAACCTAATGTTACTAGAATTGTAGCCTATTATCCCGTTCCTATAACAGAATATTAGTTACGATAGCTAGCTCTAAGACTCTACAGGAGGTGCTTTAGATCTGCACTTAAATACCAAGCAACGGTTTGAATTTTAAGGGCACCAGACGGTAGATTTCGTCAGATAGGAAAGAGTTATATAGTAAAAATAGTGACCGTTGTTTACTATTTGTTTAGGGGGATAATAAATATGCACATTGGAAAGAAAACAAACAGGTTGTAATCAAAATTTAATTAATAATAAAATTATTTAAAGAAACAAATTCATCTTAAACATTTTATATGGAAGCAGATCAAGAATGTAAATAACTACTTGGTCAGAGTTTCGATTATTGATTTCCTTGTAATTTTGCCATTTCTGCTTTGGATTTCAGGTGAAAATTAGTTCACACTTCGCTACTCGAACAAGGAAGGCAGGTGCAGACTGCTGTAACATACACATAAAAAAGTAATCTGTTCTTTAAAAAACTGAAATTAAATTAAGTAAAATAGACAACGAACCCTATTATCAATAATATTCTCACTTATTTTTGAATTTACAAATTATTTATACCAAAAGCAATAAAACAAATGTAATTGATTAATTTAGTCACAAGCAAAGTATGTAATTTAAATTTGGTAATATAAATTAGCCTTCTTTTTAAAAAAAATTGAAATTTACTATAATCTGAATTGCTCTAACCTGATTATTTCAAAGAACAAGGTCGAATCTTCTTCCTTATTTTTGGTGGTTACAAATTGAATTAAACTATGCCATGCTTAATAAGTAAAATAATTTACCCTTATTAATTATAGGTACTTGACCTTCACACAATGTAACAAGATAACGGCTGGCTTAAGACTTTCACCAAGTGTGTTAGAACTGAAATCGATTTCAATTTGTATAAATCTTTAAACACAGATTGTAATTGCTTCTTTGAAATAAGACAATTCTTCTGGATTGAAAATAACTAAAAGAGCAAAGGAAAATTAACTAAGTTATATTTACCAAAGATAGATGGTCGAATTTCAAACGTTTGCAATCACATTGTAAATTAATTATAAATGAAAATGATGATATATGTTACGCCAAGAAAGTTCATTTTGACATAATATTTTATTTTAAATTTAATTTATTCGACATTATTTTAACAAACTGTTAATACACGTCATTGCAAAGGCCTGGAAAAAGACAAGACTTCGAAATCCTTCACAAATCTCTACAAAAGATTAATATGCGCATTGTCCAAATACGTTGGTAAATTCACAAGGTTGCCACTGTTATCATTGAAAACGAACGTTGCCACGTTTTTGAAAAATACTACAAGCAAATGCAGATGAATATATGATGAAATTTTATTGTTAAATTAAATAAATTAAAAGCAATTAAATTACTAATGTATATACAAGTATACGTGTAACGACGCAACGTTACAAGATATAGCTTTGTTTAGTATCAACCAAGTAAATGGTGGTGCTTCATGTTTCTTCGGTCTGTATATATGGTATTTATTCAGACACGTCAGGCCTTTACTTTTAAGTTTTGAATATTTGTTCGACGACCTTCAATTCTTATTTTGACATAGAACTTTCTGAAATTATCTATATATTTCACTTCTATTTAATTGCTACCTTACGTTTTCTTTTATAAAATAAAACATCTTTATTAAAAAGACGATGTTTATTTAAAATATTAACTTCAATATTATTTAAAAACATATCAGTTAAGAGTGCTGACAACGGACTACCCATAAGTAGGCCTCTGTCATTTTTATACATTTTACTATAAAATATAAAATAATTGATGTTTTATAATGTCAAATAAAGTAATAATTAATGAAATTAAATTATGGTATTAAGATGAATTTAAAATATGATTGTTAAAAATTATAGAAACCTCATTAAATGGTGTATTAGTATATAAATCCTTAACCTTTCGTTACTCGAGCACGGTGTAGCAGACCGCTTATAAACGAAACTACGCATATCTTTAAAAGTAGAGGAGGTGCCCTTCGCTCTGTTCACGTACCATTCGACTACATTGCCAGGTAATATCCCATGCAGCTAGAAGTGTGTATGTGGGGTTTGCATAAAGTTATATACCAATACGGTGTAGCGGACCGGGTGCGAGTGTTGATATAGTTTTGTGTGAACCTTTTAAGTTAAAATTGATAAGGTTTTACTTATTCTGGTAACGTAATCGGAAGATACGTGAAAAGAGCGAAGCGCGCATCTCCTCTACATTTAAAGTTCATAAATTATATTTGAAATTAGTATTTTAAGTAAACATCCTCGTTTTAATAAACATATTTTATTTTATAAAAGGTTTGTTGCTGATGTAATTATTATTTTCTATGGAACCTTTGATAACTTTCATAATTTTTTCTAAATGACTAACACTTAAATAGAGATTTGAAATTTACGTTTGAATTACATATTAATCAACAATTACCATTGTTAGATCTTCTTTTAACACTTAATAATAATAAAATTTCTTTTGACATATATTCACTGAAATTGTCCAATTCAACCTAAACTTGTATCCTTACATTACTTTATTCATAGACTAATAAATTATCCTTTAAATAAAAACTGTCAAATTCATGAATTCCAAACTATAAAATACATTATGATGCAGAACCATTTTCCATCAAACCTTTTATATAAAATTTATAATAACCATAAATATAAACATTTAACAAACACACAACACCACAACAGATCAAGAAATAATATTTATTTATAATATTAATACCTTTATACATTTCCTAAATTGCATTTATTCTTATAAAATATAATATTCATGTCGTTTTTAAAAAAAGGTACTAGTTTAAAACAATTTCTATCTAAAATTAAAGATCCTATTCCAAATCTTAGTAAGAATGGTATTTATGAACTTTATTGCGATACTTGTAAATCTAATAATATTGAAACTTCCTATTGGCCAAACAAAAAGTTATTTTTCTATTCGTATAAATGAACATGTCACAAATACGCCTTATAAATTCTAATTATTGCGGTTTCTCTAATTTCTTAAAACATATTTTGTACAATAAACGTTCTTTTAATAAATAAAAAATTTTAAAATTTAAAAAGTAATTTAGACAGTTATTCTTTATTAAATACTTATGAATCCTTTATATTAACTTCTTTAAATTTAAAATTTATTAAATGCAATTATTTCTTCAACAAATGATTGGTTGCAATTCATTATTGCTACTTTAACAAATTAATTTCGTTTTTCTTCAATCTTTGTCTTTATGCCTTTTGTAATCATTGTTTATTTTATTGACATTTAATTATTTTTAATAATTTTGTAATTTGACATATTTTATACTCGTCAAGTTAGGTATATAAATTTAAACTTATGTTTTGTTTTATTTAATGTTATAGTTAAAATATTGCAGTTCTTTCCCCTGGCTATTATCTTATGTGAAAATCGAAAGGTCAGAAATAACTTAGAATTAAAATATAATTGGTTTGGCTTCAGATTTATAATGTAGTAATTTATTATATAACTAATTCTTGAGATGGATAAATTTTGCATTTTATTTAGCGTCAAAAGGTCTAGTCAATATAACTTCAAATGGATTTTGAATAGTTAAAATTCATTACTATTGAATTGACAATTATAGCTTCTTAGTAGAAAGTTTAACTGTAACAATATTTCTTGTTAATGTTAAATTTTTGATTTTAGGGCTAAAACTTAATTAATGTTTAGGTTAATAAGATTATACAAATTTTCTCTACGTTATTAATTGATATAATTAAGTGATTTATTTAATTTTCTTGGAGAACTGGAGTCTCGTAATGCAAAAATTCGGTTCATTTTATTGTTTTTAATTGGTATCGCACTCTGTATGTAGTTTAGAATTTAAATTTTTCGTGAGACGTACTTAGTTTATACATTGAAGAAGAATAACAGGTCATTTTTAAACACGTTATTGTAAGACAATGGTGTCCAAATTTATTACTATGATTCTACTTACAGTAAAATTTTACGGGTAAGTATTTTGTATTTGGATTTATTTGATTGCAGTAGCTTTGGTTTCTTTTTATGGTTTTTATAATGGTTCGATTTGATTTTCTCTTGTTGGAGGATATATTTTAGAATGAGTAGCGATGAATTCCAATCATACACTGCTTTCAAACGTTCTTTAAATATAGGGTTGTTTTGAAATAGTTGTTAAGCCCTTTTTTAAAAATGAAAACATTTTAGGAACTGCTAATGACCAATACGGTCACTTAATTAATCTGTAAGACATTAAAGAAAACTACGAATGTATTTGCTGACATACATTAAAATAACATATCGAATTTCACTCTGTTTATTTACTAATAAGTGGGTGCTTAACCTGAAGATCATTTAATTTTTATTTATTAGCACGACACGTAACTTAGGTATTGAATTTCAACAACCAATTTCTGCTTATCACTTGACCTTTGCCCATTTTATATTTTGTTAACAGCTGGTAGATTAAAGGATACGGCATTTTCTTATTTAAATGAAAATTAAAAATAAATTTTATTGTAATTTAATGTTATTTTGTATTGTTGTAAAAAATACGTTAACATGCCGTATGTAACCTATTACCATATTCATATGTGCAATTCCTTTTAAATTTATAACCACTGAATTATTTAGAAATAGCTACAATAATTTAGAAGATATTAATCAGTTTTTGCTACCGCCACTATTTGCTTGTTGTAAAAGCATACGTACACAAACGGCAAAAACTGTTCAATAGTTTAAGAAAGTGCACAACCACTAAGAAAATTTAAAAGTTTTTATAACCGGTCAAGAGGAAATGTAGTTTTATTTTTTTAATAACGCTTTTAAGTCAGAAATAATGAAAAGCAAATTAATTGTATGGAATAAGACGCATTTTTTTCTTCCAAGCGGTAAGAGTGTTAATAAGGAAGGTTTTTCCATTCCTTGATGAATTTTACTTCCACAAAAACATCCAGATTTAATTTAATAACAGAATCGAGTTTTTTTTATAAATTTCAATTACCCTGAATGTTTACCAGTACACGGCGATGCCCGACTACATTGAACTGGAAAGACTTGCAACATGAGTAAGACTGGAATAAACCTTTGTGGTTTCGTTGCATACTGAGATGAAACTTCTGACTATAAATATTGCAAATCAGAGGTTCTTAAAAAGTTATACAAGAATTTTCTAAATTAGATTGTGCTTAATTTAAACCTGTTTAATTTTTTTATTACAGCTTTACCTTTGTTAAACAAAATAAACAATTTTTATTGCTAAAATTTATAAAAATAAGTTATACTATGATGTTGAATGTTAATAAAAACAAGGGCGGTATTCACAAAGCTTTGTTAAAAGAGTTGATACATAACGATCATGTTAAACTAACGACTTGTTAAATAAAATTTGGTATTCATAAAATAACAAATGATTCTATAACAGAAACGTTACGTAACATTGCGTTATATTTGCAAAAAGGTGGCAATAGCGCCGTTTCCACATTAATGCAACTAATTTTAGGTTATGTTATATTTATTACCTGTTTGATTTGTTTATAATCAACTGGGTGTTTATGAAATATTTTGCATAACAATGGCAGAAGCAAAAAAAATACGAAAAAGAAAATTTCACTGAATAATTAGGGAATGGTTTATTGCTGAATTTAATTGAATAGTGATTAAAAAATTTAATTTTTGATTCTACTGCTCAAGATAACACTGCAAAGTATTTCGTGTAAATTTTATGCCAAAAATTTCTTTCTAATGTAATGTTTGAAGAAGTGGTGTATAATTCAAATTTAGAAATATACGGCTCAAAACTTCTAGAATCCAGTAATAAGGATTAATACCCATTAATGAAATTTACAAAATCAGAAAAGGCACAAATATCAAAAAACTATCCTTTGGGAGGGATTTGAACGCAGTATATTTGTATAAATACTTCAACGTGCTAACCATTACACTATAAGGACCATATGCCATAATATTGAAAATATTGTTATAAATGTGCCATTTTTTGAAGTAAAGAGGTTTATAATAACTATTGTGATTCTGTAAATTTCATTAATTCCTTCTAATATAATCTTTTCTTTTTGCTGTAAGTACAACAATTTGTCTAAATAATATATTTACACTATTTAAACATTTTTATAGATTTAAGTTCAACCAATGTTTAGCATTTAAGTATTAGTTTTTTAAAAAACATATTTCGCTGAAGAAACGTATGGAAACCTATTTTTCCAAACTTTCTCAACATACAACAAATAACTAATAATATTAAAAAATATCGAAACATCCTTTCGTTTTTTAATATATAATCCAAGATTCTGGCTCTTTTCCCTGAAGCAATCAAAGAGCATATTATAATTTATGACATTTAATTTTATTTACATTTTATTACCTCAAATATGATATTATGGTGAAAATTTTATGGGTTTTCTTTACTGGGTAACAAAAATTAGCCACTGTTAAATTTAATAATCAATCAATCTCCAGTGGTTAAAATAACAGGCTGTTATTTAGTATATAACGAAATGTTTAAGCAAAGCATGCTTGTATGTATACCAAACTCCATGTTAAATATTATAACGGTTCAGTTAAATTTATCTTTTGTTAAAGCATATAACAACGAGGTATTGCAATTGTCTTTTATAAATAACAGATCTGTCAAATATATAACGGTATGTTATATTTTAGCAAAGCTTTGTGAATATCGCCCCAAGTAGATTCTTGTAACTAAATCCAAAACGCGCTGTCTGGAAAATTCTTGGTATATAGTAGATGCTATGGAATATCTCGCTTCACTTGGAAGTTAAATTGTATATCGCATTAGATTGTAAAAGTAAATGTTATGTATAAAGACGAATTATTGAAATTAATTATGTTTGATTTTTTTTTACATCTTCATTATAATATAAAATCCGATTTAGACGAACAGCACACTGCTACTCGTGTTTGATTAGATACAGAGACAGGGGGCGTTGTTAGTACTTTTTTTACGAGATTATAATGGTAACTATCTTTGGTTTAAAATAAAATATTGAAGTAGTCAATGTAAGCGTACTTACATATACCTTTGCTAACGTTTTACTTTCGTTACATAATGTTATACCATAGAATTGTTAAACCAATAAATCTAGTAAATTTTCCTTAAAAATCGCTAAATTAATGATTTCGATGCATGATTCGGTATATGCTATTACTCATTTGTGTTTAATTTTCTAGATTATACTAACGTGCTCCTTATTATTACTATCTATTTTTCTTTATATGTTTTTTATTGTGTAAGATCTCTTTTAGATTTCAACATTTGAATTATTACAAAATGCTACGTGATTCCTAGGTTGCTGTCGGGTCCAACTTATTGGACAATTGTCAGTAAGTTTTCTCGAACCAATTGATCTTCGATGATTCCGTATTTCCAAAGAGAATCTGTTATCCTAATATATAAACATACAATTCACCCAGTAACTACTGAGCAACGGAGCTTAGCTTCGATTGGATCACTTGCCAGATAAATAAAGCCTTGCTTATTTTGGTATTCGTTACTGCTCTATTTATACAAGAGCGGGTTATAGTGTGGCGTAAACGTATGGAGTTAGCAGTGTTGCTTATTTTGATTTTCATATGTTTTTATCGCATCGTATATAACTACAACAACGTCATGAAATAAACAATTTCATTATTATGATCTGTGATTGATTTAAATTAGAAAAATTCCAATCACTGGGTTTAACAACGAATTCAACTATTTTGAGACGTTGTAATATACTTTATCTATTTGCGTTTCGAAATGAGCTCATTTCGAAACCCGTTTCAGTTTCATAATGGCCTTCTTTTTGCACGGCATATATTTTTTTAAAGGTTAGTAACATTAATAATTAACTTTATTAAACGTCAAAATCGAATAGAAAATTAACAAAACTTTCATATGCAAATGTCAAAACGTCAATGTCATCAACTATCACAAAAATCCCTAAATTAATTATATGTCAAAAAAAGTGCGTTTTTTCCTAAATGTTTAACAAATAGATAAAATACTATAAAAAAAACTCGTATCATAAGATGTTTTGTCATTCACAACTTGAACTTGTGTGATAAAAACATGTGTTATGAAACTTGTTTTTGAATATACTATTAGACAATTAGACTTAAGAATATTATCTTAATAACAATTTAGTTTTGTCGGAATACGTTTTTGGATAGTATTTTCATATAAAAACTTCACAGCTTCTTTATGATCATTCTGATTAATTAACCAATACAAATGTTAATTATTCGTGTATTTGGCCCCTGTACAAATTTTGATTTATTGAATTTGTTCATTTATTAAATATTCATGTTGATTATTTAATTAAATTGGATGTACTCTAAAGTCTTTATTTCAGTGTTAATTATGTAGTAAAAACAAATAAGCCATTTTTGAAAAATTTCACTTAAATTTAACTACAGTTTATAAATATTACCTAAATATATTTAATTTTGTAATATTTTAAAAGGTACTTTATTATAATTAATGTAATTATTAATTCAATTGTTAGTTGTCTTTATCCATTTGTGTAGTTAATTAATTAATACAAAATTTATTTATTTATTGACATATTAAGTTATCTTTGACATAAACTAGCGACAACTGCTGAATACGGTGTCTTATGTAAGCAAGCCTTACTAATGCAATTATTCAATTCCCTTTTGTGTCCCAGGCAAATGACATAACAGGTAAGTTTGTTACTAAATAGAACTAAGCAACTGTGTTATGTACGTATAATAGTAATATAATTATGAATATATGTAGAAAGATGTTTTTACTATGGTATATTACAAAGATAAACGTTAACGGTTTTAAGTAACTAGGTGGGTACATAATTTTATTTAGAGTAGTTTCAAATTTGCTGTGGAAAATATGAAATTTCTATTTCTGCCCGTAACACCTTGTTGCAGCGGCTAGGGTGAAGCCATATTCCTTACTATTATTTTGTAATCATATTCTTTAAATAATTAAACATTTATTCATACTAACGACCATTTATAATTATTTTCACATTCATTATGTGTTAGGGATGCTACTGATGAGTTTTTAGACTACATAGAAAATGTTACTGCATTTCAAAATTAATTGTTATCTCTTCAACATGATGACCTCGTAACTCTATGC
>JAHWXV010177753.1:0-14128 GCA_024586415.1 Phrixothrix hirtus
TGACTGTGCGCTTACGACAATATTTCTAGAAAATCTAATATTTTTATTAGATTAAATGAACGGATTTTGTATTTTGTTATAAATTCAATTTAAATAAAGACTACCTTTCAAACTACGTATTACGTTTTCATTAATTCAACAATAATAAAAAATTATAACCGAATATATTTCCAAGTATGTGCTGTTCGATTTTAAGTGACACTCACTGTAAATATCCATAGCTTTACTACATGGTAGTTAGTATGGTTTAGGTTATTAACTTGTCAGAGCTATAATTTCTAGCTAATTAAATTTTGCAACATCGGTTGTAATGTTTTTTTTAAAGATATTAAAATAATAATGTTCTTTCAATGTGGTTTCGATAAATTCTAAATTTCCAACCGTACTAGAACCGATGCACTACCCTTATATCATACCATTACCGTCTGGCCATATTATAGTTACACAAATAGTGTCTCCTAAATTATGTATATCGATTTCTATAATTACAGCTGTATTCAGTTTTTCCCAAATTATTTGCCTACCCTTACTTCCAAATACCTTCGTTTCTAAATATGATCATTGACTAACACTCGAAACCCTTGTTTAAGTATCTTTTTACGAATTCCCGTTTCTATTTCATATTCACTTCTAATATAAGCTATTTTTTTCATTCTATATACTTCCATTAGAACCTTATTTTTGTAAGGTTCTTCCGATTGTTTCTTGTAAAATAGGCTTAGCTATTATATTTTATACATTTGATTTTAAATTAGCAACTAATTCCTTATGATTTTTTCATATTTATTTCTCAATATTTTACTCATCACTCAACAATTTTGAACATAAACTTATAATTAAATCTGTTTGTCACGCAAACTCATATCGCAATATAGGAAAACTATGTAATTTGATTTAATACGATATTTTAAATAATAAAGAAAAAATCTGGTGAGGCAACAGACGAGTTTCTCTTACGTATATAAATATGCAAATAATATACACAAATAATTAAAATATTATTTACGTTTATTTTGCGAGCAACACGCAAAATTGCATAGCTCCAGAGATTTTCTCTGATAACTCGTTTCAGCATGCTTTTTCAGAGAAACTATTAAGTTCAGGTAAAACAACTTCAAAGACATAAGAACCTTAGCAAGTATTAAAAACATTGTTATAGACGTTTTAGAGAAAATCGCAAAAAACTCAAAAATCAGAAGAATAAAGTGGGATTTCTCGTCATTCGATTTTAATTAAATTATTGCCGTCTCATGCACGTAAGGTATGAAACTTAAATATATAATTTCACTTTTATATGATCTTGAGTTTTTAAGATTTGTCGTTCACAAATAATATTTTAAATACTTCAGGTGACTGGATTTTTGAAAATGTATTAGAGAAACCGTTTAGTTCATATAAAATGGAATTAAGTAGCTATGAAATATACTAGATTTATAAAAACACAGATCCAATTTTAAGAAACTCGCAAAAATAGAAAATTTCGGAAAATATCTAAAAATAGCAGAAATAAAGTGGTATTTCCAGTTATTCGATGTTAAACAAATTCTTAATTTTACATTTATTAAGGTAATTATGAATACAAATATAAATTTTCATTTAGCTACAAGTTTTAGTTTCTAATTGATTTATTCAGAGTTAACGCTAAGAGTACTTCCGGTTAATCGATTTACAGAACATTTTCTGAGAAAAGGCGTAGATTATATGAAAGGGAATCAAATTCGTACAAAATATAGTAAGTTTAAAATAAATCGTTAGAGCCGATTTAGAGAAAATCGTGAAAAACAAAAACGTGGCACTTCCGGTCATCTGATCGTAATAAAATTATAGTAGTCGAATTCCCAGATGGATAGAAACTTAAATATAAAATTTTGTTTATCTGCGGTTTTTCGTTTTTGCGATGTCGTGTTAATAAAATACACACACAAGCGCGCGCGCGCGCGCACACCCCCTCGCTCACCCACCCACCCATACACACACACACACACACACACACACACACACACACACACATACACACACATACACAAGAATTTTGTATTGTTAAACAGCTGTTATACATAACTAAAAATACAAACGTTTACTGTTAGTATACTGTGAAATAAATATTTAAGTAGATAAGTGTACATAAATAATCCTGATATTAGTCAATATAAATAAAGATTTTGAAAGTGAACATTAGTAAGTCGGTATGGAGCACGAATGCCGGGATAAGACGGCGTTATCCAATGGATCTGGTCTTATGAAGTTCCCAGTGATGCCCTTTGATTTGTGTAATGCGCCAGCGCCTATTGAAAAACTAATAGAATGGATCATGATAGGGTTGTCTTGGCAAACATGTCTAACTATTGGGGTCTATTCGATGAACACCTGAAAAATCTTGAAGAGGTGTTTCATAGACTACAAAGTGCATATCTATAACTTAGTCCGAAGAAGTGCAACTTGTTTCGAAACAAAGTGAAATATTTGGGTCACGTGGTCTCTCAGATAGGTGTGGCAACTGACCCAGAGAAAATTCAGTCAGTACCACAATGGCACAATCGAAAGATAAACTTGAATTACGAAGCTTCTTGAGTTTATGCATTCATTAGCGTCACTTTGTACGTGAATTTACAGATATCGTAAAACCCCTTACAAAATTGACTGAAGACCAACCCTATTTATGGAAAAATAGCTGTCAGGAGTTAGTTGAAACTCTTAAACGAACATTGGCAACTGCACTTAGTTACTCTAGAATGGAAGGAAGATTTGTCTTAGGCACTAATGCTAGTCACATCGGCATCGGTGCAGTGCTATCGCATATCAAAGACGGGCAAGAACAAGTATTTCGGTATTTTAGTAAAGTGTTATTCAAACCTGAAAGGAACTATTGTGTTATGCGCAAAGAGTTGTTAGCGATGATAAAGGCTGCTTTTACAAATACCTTTAAGGACGAAATTTCTTATTGTGAACTGATCACGCAGTGTTGAAATGGCTCTTACAATTTAAGAATCCAGAAGGTCAAACATCGAGATCGATTGAACAGCTGCGAGAGTATGACTTTGAAGTTGTACATCGTGCCGGAAGAAGTCATACAAATGCTGACACTTTATCAAGGCGTCATTGCACAAAAGATTGCAAATAATATACTCGGTTGGAGTCAAAAGTTGAATAAAATTTTGTCAAGCATACTACTATAAGTAACTTTAACTAGAAACTGGATAATGTCAAGCAAGATCAAGAAAGCGGCCCAAACCTGAAATTGTTATTAAAATAAAAGAATGAAATGAAGTGGGTGCATTTAATTACGATGTTAAAGCGTATTGGTCCCGTTGGTATTCCTTGCAGGTTCAAGAAGGCCTTTTGAAAAGAGCCCTGGAAAATAATGATGGAAATGAAACAAAAATGCAGTTAGTGGTTCCGAAAACCAGAGTAGCGGAAGTTTTACAACTGCATCATGGTTCATCAGGAGGGCATATGAGAGTAAAGAAAACTTCGGAAAAGGTCTTTTAACGATTTTATTGGATAAACTGCAGGCGTAATGTTAAGGAGTGGTACTGAAAATGAGTAACATGCGCGTATGGGAACGCTCCATTTAGGGAGGCGAAAAGCACTGATGTGGAAATATAACGTATCTCATCTGAAAGAGTAACAATTGATATAACTGGTCCCGAAACCCAAGTAGTAAACAAGCACATCCTAGTTGCAATGGACTATTTTAGTAAATGGACCGGGGTTACCATTGGGGAATACAGAAATCTATTCAATGTACTCGAGCAGTACCCCCTGGCCTATTGTGTCGCTAAAGATGTCCGAATGTCTCGTGGCATCGCAGTCGAGTTTAAGAAGAGGTATGGCGGCGTAGAAGAAATACAGCAGCAAGAGCCAGAAATTGGAAGGGCATGTCACTTACTACACCGTAATCGCAAAATATACGTTGCGATGAAAGCATTATGCTATCAAAAGCCACGTTATGAAGACTTATGGAAAGCATTATGGGATCTAAGGAAACAAATTTGTGCCGGTGCCGGTAGCTCGGCTGCACTCTAGACCAGCTTAACTGGCGCGTGGTGCGTAGCATGTTGGAAGTAGAACTTCGAGACACCGGTGTGAAGATCCTGATGTGTAGTTGGAATCCAAGAGGAACTCCGTAACCGACGAAATTTGTAGACTGATTTTTCAAGAAGTGAGGCTCTAAGCATGGATCGCAGTGCAGATTCCGACATACATAAACAAAGGCAGAACCATCGGAAGAGCATAGTGCAAGGTCACTGTTACGGGACATAACAGTTGTAAAGAGAGACAGGGTAACAAAATTAGAAACAACAATAATTTTAAGGAACATTCTAAAAACTTTAGGAATACTGTAGAAGGTTTCTTAGAACTGAAATAAATAGTGCAATCACGAATGCCTCATTACTGTAACCGATATCTATCTAAATAAATTTAAGGTCATGAATGTGTCATGGCATTGTAATGCCCATTACATCAGCATTATGACTAATTTTGTTCTTTACTATTCCTTAATGTTCTTGGCTTACTCATTTCTATATAAACAGCAGATTAAATTCCCTTAAGAATGTCTTATTAAGCAGTCCTTATATATAAATAGAAATATAAAAGTTTATTGTTAGTATATAGATATATAGTATATAAATAAATAAATGTAAATTAATAATCCTAATATTAGTAAATACAAATAAAGATTTTTAAACAATTAACTAGTTTCCTTACAATACGTTCCCTGTTAAGACTTTGCACTGGGTGTAATGAAATGTGAGGGCGGTTTGTGCACCTACTTTGATTTCTTTGTGACAAATATTTTGTCCCTTATGGGTCTTTTAAAATAAAATGCAATAATAAATTCTAGAAGATATTTTTAATACTGTGACGATTACAAGCATTTTCTTATTCATGTACAAGCCGTCAATTATATCTACAACGAACAACGAATGAACCCTTCAAAAACGTCGAGGTATTCCTTTTGTTATCTCGCTTCTTTGGTGGAACGTCCGCATGGACATGTTTAGGAAATATTTACTTTAAGGTTAATACGAGGGGGTAAGTACTGTCTAAATTATGTACACCATTGTCTAGTTTCGGCAATGTTATGTTTTTATTGCCGCATTTCTTTCATTTGCCGAGAAATTACATTCCATTTCCGTATTTCCGTAATACATTGCCGTATTTACGCAATACATTGCCGCATTTCAATAACTATTTCAACAGTGCGTAGGTTATTTATGTATTTCTTTACCACTTCCGATATTATTGGAAGCATTTATATTATAATTTAGTTCTATTACATGTTAGTTATTTATGAAACTAATTTAGAAGTATTGTAACAACGAACTTGTAAAAATTACCACACGAATTTTTAAAATATGTTATATGCACAACTTGTTTTCGGTTAGCTTTTATTAAGGAACAACGATTCTACTTATGAGAACCTTACTTAAGGTTACAAATGAGCTTGTTTCTTATATATTATTTGAAAATCTTTTATTAATCTAGGAACGGAATCGGTAACAATTATTCATCAAATCGAAATTCCTCAAAAAACCAATTTTTTGAAAAAATACGTTTTTTCTACGACCACCCCCAAACTAGCTGATTTACACACTACCGGCCATAATTTATCCTCGAATTTTTATCCATACTGTTGACGATGTGTAAACACGTCTGTTATGAAGATTTTACACACCTCATTACTACCATTAATACTGTAAATAAACGTAAATACCTAAACCTATATAAAATTATTATATACAGGCTGTTTCATAAACAACGGACAATGCTATAACCTCTTATTATCACTTATTATCCGATTTTAATGAAACAAAAAATACATCAAATAACTTAAAAGTACTATATGCTGGCATTAAGAAAATCAGCGTAAATCCTGCCTGTGGCCTGTAGCGATAGTCAACTATTTTTCTTTAAATAGCTCGTTATAATTTTTTTGACTGATTCTTGTAGTGATTTCTCTGCTGATTTCAAAAATGTGCAATATCCACTTTTGCTTTAAACTTCGGGAAAAAAACGATATTTTTCTAATAAAAACTGGTACAGATCAGGTTGAAAAATATACATCGGGAAACAACTGATATGAGCGTCATTTTGGTTGTCAGTGAGCGTTGAATGGTTTACTTATTAAGTGCCAAAATGGATTACCGAGAATTAACCGTTATGTTGTACGTTTACTTCGAGTGCCTCAAAAGCAGTCACGCAACAGTACATACTTAGCACCTTCTAGATAGGGAAATTTCCACGTTCCAAAAAGCAGAAATCAACTCAACGTGAATACCAGGACGAAAATTTAGAATTGAATATTATTTTACATATGGAGGAGATCTTATTCTTCTACGCATGAAATTTTGCACAATTTGAGAACAGTTCATTCAATTTAAAAAGATTACAAATTTAAACTCTATGTTGCTCAAAAATTCATCTCGTCCAAGAAAATGATAGAAAACGAAGATTGGAATTTTGTAATTAGTACTTAGTTAAATTACGAGAAGATCCTATGTTTTATACGAAAATGATCTGGTTTAATGAATGCACATTCAGCAATAATGCATTTTTGACAAACATTTAGCGATTAATGTTTACAACAGTTATGCTGGAGTAGGGAAAATCCCAGAATTTTTATGGGACGTAATTTTCAAAATAGATTTAGTTCAAATATCTAGTGTGATATTCACAGTGATAGATTAATAGGATTCGTTTTTATAAATGGAACTTTGGATGCAGAGAAATATCATGCAATTATTTGCAAGAGTTTTTGGATGGATTGCTCTTAATCGAATTGAATGGACTCTACTTTCAGTAAGACAGCGCTGCGTCTTATAATAATATGAGCAAGCAAAGGTTATCTTTGAGATGCTGCAATCGCTCTTTACATTTTTCACAAAAAATTGAAAGATGTTATTATTTAGCAACCCTGAAAACCCTATTAGACAAAATTTAAATACAAGCACTTCAAAAGTGAGAGATTTTCGTGAAAAAACAAAATAAAATAAATTCCTTATAACGCCCGTAACTTTTTAAAAAAGCAAAATGACAACAAGATAAATTGGTCTAAATCGGTCTATTTTAATCCAAGGAAGTGGCCATTGAAGTATGGTCTATTAGTTACTAAACACCCTGTAAATATAAAATAATAATAAAAATTGTATTTGTAACTAATGCAATTTATAAAATCCAAATTCAAATTTGGATAATTTAGATTGTATATGACAAAATAATGAAAATTTTAGCTTGGTATATTACTAATATTTTCATTAGTTATTTGGTGTGAAAGTTGGTATCATTTGACCTGCATTGCACTCACGAAGACATATAACACACATATGTAAAAAGGTCACTCAGGTTGTACATTTTTCGGAAGTAAAAATTTTACTTATAAAAGATATTGTAATATACAGAAATATGATCCAACAAACGCATCATTTTTTAAATAGCAAAGCGTTGACATTATTTCATAAACAGAATTATCAAATATCTTAATAAATAACAAAGAAATTAATATTTTACAGAGTCAATGCGCTTTCAAATATGGTCATGAGAATACAAACTTGGCAGACACAAAATTTTGGAAATATCAATGATATTCGAGCTAAAATTTTTTTAGTTTAGATTTTCAGATAGCTAAACGCTTTGTGCATATTTCTATTTTGTAAGCATCCAAACTTCAAGTACAATGAATCGAAAACGTTTAATTTGCAGCCAAGAAAATGGCACAGTTTGATAATATTTCGTATAGATTAAATTAGAAAAGTAAGTTACTACGGAAATGGTCTTTGTAATATTCAAATCATATCCCGTGATTTTCTTTTTTTATAAATAAAATTCACTATTGACTGATTGTAAAATTATTAGGTTCATTTCAGTAGTGAAAATAAACACAATCCATCGAAAAATTCTCATGAATTTGAAAAACAATTAACTTGACTGATTGACGTGATGTAAAATATACATATGTAAGTACATATGTACGTACTTACTAGTTTTTACGCACATAAACAAATAATAACATTGATACCGCCAGCTTTACTTCCAAATGAATTAGTTTTGCGCGTATAAATAAGTCAACAATGCTATATTACTGCATCAATTCCTCAACATTTCTGAACATTGCTGACAATACTAACGTATTGCCGAGTATTTCCGGCATTGCCGGCACATTACCGGGCATTTCCGGCATTGCCTATGTATTGTTGAAGAATTTTTGTGCATTGCCGCATTGCTTAGTACATTTCCGAACATTGCCATTAAATATGTACACCTATTGTCGAAGAAGTTGCTACTGTTATTAGTTAATGCAATATCGATCGCAGAATTGTATTGAACCTCCAATAACACAGCGACGAGTCTTAAAATGCAAAAAAATCTTCTTTATGAGGGTGTTTATTGGGGTCCTAAAATCTAGCTACCTAGAAGTAATCGTATGTCGTACATTTATTCGTCAGTGCACCCGAAACTGCTGATGCTTTTTACTTGCGACATTAGCTTTGGAGATTATTGTACACCTATTGCCGAAGTGGTTACTCCTTCGGGTTAATATAAACCCCTCCCCAATCTCAAATACACAGTGTTAAAGAAAAATTCCTCATTTCATTATTATAATTTTTTTAATTTTGCGAGCGCCTAGACATCGTATATTAATTAAAATGAGTTGCTATAATAAACAAATTTATCATAGATAGCTGTACTTTTCTTACTTTTATTACGTTTTTATTAAATAATAAAAAAGTTTAGTTGTCGATTTTGTAATTTATATATATATTAAACACTTTATACAATCTGTGAAAATTTTGAAAAAATGTATGTAATATGTAAAAGAAAATATTAGAAAACCGTTTATAAACAGGGATTTTGACTGATTTGTTTCAAAAATTTTCACTTCCGTTATTTTCAAATGTTGCAAGGTCATTTCTAATGATATACTATATATAGGTAATAACTTTTTTCAGAATTTCTAAACGATAAATAATTTCTTGTACTATTTAAAAATGTATGTTTTGGGTAAATCGTTTATTTTATTATATTGTATTGTATTGCATTGCATTGTATTATATTATATTATATCAAATTATTATTTTTTTTTTAATGAGGCTTGAATATAAAAAATGAATATGAATATCGATTTTCATTTAAAAATACTTCTTTCCTTAGTAAATTTTATTTGGTAATGGGCTGAGCAAAGATCGACTTTTTTCGTCGTCATTCTGCAATCGAACCAATCTATTTATGTTCAGTTAGAAAGTGAACTTACGACGTTAGAGTGTACACAATTTGTTACTTTGCCCATACTTTTAATTAATCCATTTTAATGCATTTTATATGAATAAACCTTTATCTCCAATTCTTGTATTAAATAAGAATTTTAGTGGTAATAAAAGGTAAAAAAATACTTAGTAACTATCGTTTACTATTTAAGAAAATTTTTAAAAGAGTAAGGAATAATTTTGTTTAAAACCGCATATTACAAATTGTTGAAGATAACACTTATTCATACTTATTAATAATATTAGTTAAGCCATCATTTACGTATGTATACTTAGGTACCTATTTAATATTCTAAGAATGCTAATATATAATTATATTTAATTCGAGGAAGTCATTAGAGCAATAAAGCTCTTAAATTAGCTGTTATCATAACTACTTGTACATGCAAATGTACTCTTATAATACGTTTATTTCTACATTAAAAAGTTTCAAATTTAACATCGATGTTATTAATAATCCAGTTTTAGATGACTATTGAAAATAAGTTTAAATGAATTCTTCATCATACACTGTTAGACCCTTGTAACTAACATGTGAAAATTACTCGGTTCTACAATAGAAAATGGAAATAAGCTATCACCTATTTCAAATTTCTAAGATGTTACTTTAAGTAGAATTACCTAACAGTATTTCTAAGTTAAAAATGAAGTCCACAGATTATAAAATAAATAATTAACAAAGTTTAAGTTGTGCTCCGTTAATGAAAAACGCGGGTTTAGATATATAATCCATAGTGTAAACTAAACTAAAAATCGAAGGGACAAATTCTAATTGTATACTCAATACGGAAAGGTCTGCAGCAGTAAACCCATAAAGCAAGGAATCTTCCGAAATTATAGTGTCATATACTTTGCTAACCTAAGCTGTAAAACTAGGGAAATTTTGCGAAACAGAACAAATATCTAACGAAATTCCAACGGTTTTCTGACATGGTACGCAATCAGCAGTTTGAAATTTTAGATCCTTTGATCGGTCAAGGCAACAGCAGAAAAGGAATTTAAAAAAGTTATAAAAGCAGAACCTTACAAGAAAAATCATCTTACTTCAACTACACTTCATTAACGGCATAATGAACAACCTTGCTTATCTAAAAGTATTGCAAGGTAATTTGTTTCAAAGTTCTTGAGTGTTGATTTTCATTTCCAACAAGACAACGATCTCAAGCACACTACTTGGATTGTAAAGAATTTAATGCTATATAATGTACGAAATGAACTTGAAAACCCTCCTCAGTCCCCAGACATAATTCTATTTCAAATTTATGTATCTACCTGACAGAAAAGTCCAAGAATATGAGATTTTGAATAAAAACGATTTGAAGGGAGCGATATAATACATACATTGTTGGAGCAGTCTGGCATTCAATTCTTCAAACTGCAGTCAAAATTTCGTGGAGCATCATTACGTACCGCTTAGAATCAAAGAAAGACAAAAACTAATTTCTGCAAAAAAAGAGGAATATGAGCATAATGTTTAAATTTGACCTAACTTTTAACTTATCTAATAAAAATGGTAGAATAATGGACAAACGCCATTACTAGCGACAACATACTATGTTGGGGACGATAACACCCAACAATCCTCCTACTATTAAATAGTAATGAAATGTTTTTACTGAGTTGTCTAGTTTCAATTGCCTGCACAACATGTTCTAGGTCTCTGCCTTCAATATATCTTTTTAATCTACTGTCAACCAACTCAGACAGAAGGTAATCATAGAAAAATCTCTTCAGTTGAGCCTTCATTTTGCAATTTACCTTGGCCCTCTTGGGCTAGAACTGTTATATAGTCATTTCGTCATGCCTACTAGAATTTTACTGAATATGGAGGAGTTCCACCGCCAATAGGGATTTGTAACGTGCCAAACATCATATTGACACTTAACCTACGATTTTGCTTCCTTATTCAAGAAGAAGGCATGTATTATCCGTTGAAAAATTTACCGATCTCGATCGGGTTTGAACCCGCATCCCTTGGATGCAGGTGGGGGCCGGCTGAAACCAATGGTACATCAATATCTTTTAACCATTCTCGTAGTTTGTTACTATAGTTTCGTAAAAGATTGTTCTTGCACTCTATTTTTATTATTTTAACATTGTATTGTCAATACGAATACAGGTGGTCTAAAATTTTTTTATTCAGCTACTATTTCCATCGGTTATCGTAAATTTATAAATTAATTCATACATAGCCACATTCCGCTAATGTATTATAATTTGTTGTATAGAATCTCTAGGCCCACGATCCATCATTTTCGATAGTCAATCTCTTTTCTTCCCTACCGGCTTCTACTATGCTTTCCATTGCGGAAACTTCCTAAGCATAATCAATTTCGTCTTAAGTTTAGCATACGATGCTTTTGACGTGCAAGGAATATTGAGAGCAGCAGCGACTTCAGTTAAGTGGGAATATTCATGATTCCAATTACGGACGTTTTATTTTACCTTCACTTAAAATGTGTGTTTTTGTCCATACTGCACATCCAAATTTCTCATTGTGGTATCCTATTATTTTTAATCGATTAATTAAATTTTGCATATGAACAATTCGGCGTCCGCCAATTTGTATTTCTTGAGCAACTTGCGATTCTCTCGAAATTTCCATGTCGAAACTACCTTCGATTGTTAAAATTAAAGAGAACGGTTTTGCTTCTTGATCAAAAGGGCGTATTTCCTTTTCTTTGGTAGTTTACTTTGATTCTACTAAACTTATTTTCGATATTGAACTAACATTCTGATCATATGCGCATTCACTGTCATTGAAGTTTTTAGCACTATAAATTTTCAGTGCTTATATAACATGTATTCATTTCGTGTTATGATGAAACACCTTCATATTGCCGGGAAAAAAACTCAAAGAAGTTAACGAAAAGTTAAATAATGTTTACGGCGAATCTGCGCCATCATTCAAGACAGTTTGTTCCTAGGTGAATGAATTTAAACGTGGACATACGAGTACCGAAGATGAAATAAGATCAGGAGGCTACCACTGTCGAAATGATCATCAAAGTTCATGATCTTGTTTTAAATAATCGTCTATTAAAGGTGCGTGTGATAGCAGACTCTATAGCTACATCTAAAGAACGTGTTGGTCGTATTTTACATGAATACTTGAGTATGAGAAAGCTGTTAGTAAGATGGGTGCCGCGTCTTCTAACTATGGACCAAAACCGAATGCGCGTAACAACTTCTGAGTACTGTTTGACCCTTTTTAAACATAATCCCGCCGAATTTTTGCGTAGATTTATTACTGTTTACGAAACGTAGATACACAACTATACCCCCGAAACAAAAATTCAACCCAAACAATGAGTAGAAAGCGGTTACAATGCACCGAAGAAAGCAAAAGTGGTTCCATCAGCTAACAAGATTATGGCCACCGTATTTTAGGATGCACATGGTGTAACCCTTATAGATTATCTGCAAAAGGGCAAAACAATTACAGACGAGTACTACGCGTCGTTATTGGACCAGCTGATTGAAAAAGTAAAGAAAAAACGACCGCATTTGGCAAGAAAGAAAGTGTTGTTTCATCTTGGCAATGCACAGGCTCATTCATCGAACATTGTCACGGCAAAATTAGTTAAATTACGATTCTAAATACTTCGTCATGCGCCTTGCAGTTCAGATTTAGCTCCATTTGACTTTTACTTGTTTCCAAACTTGAAAAAATGACTAGGTGGGAAGAGATTTTCATCTAATGAGGAACTGATTGTAAAAAAAAATATTATTTCTAGGCGTTTGATTCGACCTATTATAGTGAAGGCATTAAACGACTTAACATGGTTGGAATAAAGTTGAATAAAGTACCTTCTTTTGTACTGCTTATATTGATTACCTTTTTTCAGACCACCCTCGTATATCATACATTCACGATATTTCTCCGCATAAAATCGGCGCATTTCAGCGTTTTCCTAATTACCTAATTTTTTATAACAAACCTTGTACATGTCTCATCAGCTACTGTTATGAAATTCTATTATAGAATATCGCAATACTTGGAAAAATGTCGGATTTTCGTTTTTTACTTAAAGGATCATCGTTGTCTTTATAACGCAGTAGTTCGTAAAGGAAAAATTGTTTACTGGAGAGAAAAAATGAGCAATGAAAAATAAAATCGAGATGTTTTAATGTTTTCCGAAAAACTGTCGATAGCAGAATAAATTAATTTATGCGCGGCTTTCTAAACACACTGTATATAATAAGTGATAAAAATACCTTTCCAGAAATTTTTTTTTAATACAACTACGATATTTGGTTACCGTACGACTGGAATGTACTTGCGTCTATTTCCTTCTTCAATTTTTTTGAATTTTTCGTAACACCGCTTTTATTTGCCACATTGTCATCCGAAACCATTGTCCTAGATCGTTTAGCCGTTAAATGTTCATTTTCATGTCCAAAATCTATAATAGATCCTATAAATTACAAGATATCTGATAATATAATTCCAGCACAAATTACACACATACAGACACAAGGAAAATAATGCCGATGGTCGGATAAATTGTAAAATGTGTGACTGATGAAAATAAATTAACTATGATACTTATTGGATTTAGAAATATGTAAAAATTACCACAATAAAAAGCTATATAGCTAATAATACATTTGAGGGATAAGTGCCTAAGTAACACTTTAAATTCCATTTGGTTTTTTAACATTTTTATTGGTTTTATAAAAGTTTAATTATGGCTGAAATTAAAACTTGCCATTATAAAGCTATTAGGTTTAGTTAATAAGTTTTAACCACGTTGTAATGGCTAAATAACAAAGCCACTTATTAAAAATAGCTTTATAAAAACCTTAAGTTGAAAAATAAATTGCTTATTTAAGACATTTGCGTTTTATAAAGGTATTTA
>JAHWXV010177771.1:0-17104 GCA_024586415.1 Phrixothrix hirtus
GAAATCTGAAGGTGTCGACATATTTAATATCAACCTTAGAAATTTTAAACAATTTATTGCTAAAACTAACATAGAAACCTATTTAGAATAAAACTGTTGTGGATTAGATTATTTGTTCATTATGTATTTTTTGTATGCCTATTTTAGGTATTTTATACCTGTTGGCATTTCTACAAATAAATAAATTATTGTTACGTAGATGTAACTTAATTAGTTATAGCATTCAAATTTAATAGGAATTAAGAGATCGTACTAAAGGTTACAGATGTAACATCGTTATCTGTATAATAGAGATAACAATTAGTAAAACAGTAATTTATAAGCTGAAGAAAGTTCAGCTAAACAAGTTTACATTTTTCTGAACTAGGTAGATTCAATACAAGGGAGAATTTATTATCAGATTTTTGATCTGTATAAAATTGGATTTAGTGAATAAAGTAAAAGGACTGATGATAATTAGTGGTTAGTGGTTAGTTGAGAGTTTTTAGTTGATAGTTATTAGCTGTTAGCTGTACATAGATGATTATTTGTGATTGGCATTAAATCATTTAAATTATTTAAAGTTCAGTACAAAGTAAAAGAGATCCCTTAAAAGTAGTTATTAATGTTAAGAAAGACATGAGTGAAATTTATTGACATTAATTGTGTTATAAAAGTGCGAATACCTGATTAACTGTGCAAACAAAAAGGAAAGAGGAGAAGTGGTAATTAATTTTCGTTATTTACAATTAGTAACTGGATAAAAAGTAAAGGTTTTATGTACAATAAAGGATTAAATAAGATTATTACTTACGTTAAATGAAATCATAGTTGATTTCGATTAACTAAAGGTATCCAAAACAATAACACTTGCAAGATAAAACAGCGACTGTAGAAAGAAATTCATACAGGACAACAGTAATCTTCGAAGGTCTATAAAAAATTGCATATAGGTATCATTAATATTTGTAATAATGTAATAGCATCTAAACTTTACTTGTTATGTGAAATTTTGTGTACAATCTTCTTAAAGAAAATGAATTTAATGGTTAATGCTTAGAAGTAAATGGATATTACTTGGTTTTATCACCGGTATCGATGCAACAAATAGCAGGGCATCATTGCGCAATTTCTACTACTGTCATTAGAAGAAACAAAGTCATAGAAGTAAAAAACGTGAGTCTACGTTATTATCGACAAGCTGTTTCTAATTTAAATTATTTTCTGTTCAATTTTTGTTTTATTTTTACATTTGAATTGAGCAATAGCATTCTATAGTATTTATATCATTAATAAAATGTTCTTATTTTCACAAATTAAACTAATGAATTCAATTATATATACCGACTGTATTTTAAACCTTATATTTAGCAATTGCATTCTTCTGAAAAACTCCAAACGTAATTAACATTTTTATTTCTGCAAATAATTAGCTCAAAATGGTTAAAAGGTTTCAGAAGACTTAATAATTTCATATTAAAATTACTAACCCCATATTTACTGAATTATTTAAAGGATCATTGCTTAGTTGTATGATTATTGTTTATTTAATTTCTTTTGAAGTAAATACATTAATTTTTACATTATTTATAAAAGAAGTAAAATATTAATGACTATAAAACTCATTTTAAAACAGAAAAAGGTTTTGAATCAAAATATTTATGCAGTAATTAAATTTTTATTATAAAAGTTAAGTTCTAAATTAAAAAGTAAGAATTTTATTTTCAGTTAATGAAATAAATTTAAGAAAACAGCGATACATTTTAAAAGTTTAGACGAACTGAGGCTCTTGATATTTATATCAATTTCTAAGGGCCCAACTTACCCCCGAGAAAAGGTTTTATGTTGCAGCTTATATATTTTTAGCTAATTGAAACGAACACACATTGATTCAGTAAATATTATCTCGTCACAATTGGTTTTGGATAGATCAACATGGAGCAATTTTACATTGAACTTAGCCCTGAAATGTTAGTCAAAATAATTTTATACAGTTTACGTCTATTGTTCTGACTAAGTATACAACCGTATATGAAATATTGACCTTATAATTCGAACATAGTTCGCTAAGAAACAGTATGTTTTATTACATCAATTGGAGCACCTATCTATAATGAAAATTAACATTAATATGATTGTTATAGGGTAGGATTGCCATCAACTGGTTTTAAACTGTATTATTCAATTCGCTAATTTTTTAAAAATTTATTAAAGTGATTTTCACTTACGTAGTGCTTCTATTGTAAGTTCAGGTAGAAAACCTCTGAATTGGTTTTTCTGTTTACGTGTGAAACTTCTTAGACGCAGTAGGTTAATTAACGCCAAAAATAATAGAAATTTAGTTGAATAGCTTCTTCTTCAAGTACTTTATGCATGATAACAATCAATTTCATCTGAATGCGAAGATGGCTTTGTATTAAAATACTAATTTTTGATCAGATCGCGATTTTAGTACTAACTTAGCACTTATTAATTTTTAAAAAACTTATTAACTTATCAGGTAACGTTCCCTACAAAGCTTCCCATCATAATATTTTCATTCTTCCTTGTGTTGGAGTTTTTATAATAGTTTATTGTTGTCTTCTAATTTCCAAATGGTATTTGTTATTATTAAACTATTCACTATCCTATTTTATTTTGAAAACACGTTATTTTTAGACTTAGAAGGTCTCTTCTTACATTTTATTTAAATACCATTGCATCCCATTATTAGAACTTTTTTCACAACTTTAATAAGTTTTTATTAATAAAGCAATAGTTTTTTTTTATCATTTCAAATTTCTAAACATTTTCTTTGTACACAATTGAACTAAATTCTACCTTCTAACGTTTTTATTGGGAAAAATAAACATTACCTTTTGAGACCGTTTTATTCTTTCAACGTTGAATGATCTTAACATGTCGCAAACTAACATCGATTCAACACCCTTTGGGCCTTTTTGAGCCTACGAACGTTTTTAAAAATAACTATGATGCATTAACCTCCTATCTAAATTAAATAATGAGCAACAAAGTCAGATTGGTATAAAGACAAGCGTATCTATGCAACAAATGATTTTCAATCAAAAATATGTTACCTTGAAAATTGTTCGCCCCGTCAACACCCCACTGTCGAACCACTTCTGTTGATAACCACAAAAACTTCTTGTACCTTCCAAATTTGAAATCAATCTGCTAAGTTGTTTTTAAGTTATCGTGAAGAAAATGGTTCTAGATATTTTTTTTAAAAATGATCTATATTGGAAAGTAACTATATAAAAAAATAATTTAAGGTATATACTTCAATACCTTCTCTCACACAGCCTAATCGAAAGCAAGTGTTACTTTAAAATGCATATTTCACCCCGCCCCACAATATCAAACTCCTTTCATTGTGTTCACCATCACAGGTTTCCTGGTTTGTACTCTCCAAATTTGATTAATGTCCGTTAAGTCGTTTTTGAGTTGTTATGTACGAAGATATGTTGAAATGCTAAATATTAACCCTTAATAAATCACCTATACTATCGTATACTCGGAGTTGTTAAAAATATAAACAAATAGGTAAATTACAACAAAAATTTGAACTCGTGTATGATTAACTAACCTTCAGCAACATCTGCTCCAATGATTCAAAAGTTTTTGGTCAGACATATGGAACATGCTTTGCAGATTTCATACTCCAATTCCTCAATATAATTCTGTAGTGCTGTAGTACTTTAGTTGGTGTTGCGAGAGGATCAACTCTTACGTAAAATTTATAAGATATTCGAAATTGAGCATTTAGCGCTGATAATATTCTTAACAGAGATTAAGGATCGCTATAAAAAAATAGCCAAAATTATTCCCTTTGGGAAGGGAGTTCATTGAAGGTGAAGCCCCCACAAGGAGAGCTTGCAGAAGCAATTACCGAAGGAAATATTATTATTGTGAAGCAAAGTGTATTCTAAAACAGGTAAATAAAGAACAAGATATTATCAAGATGAAATATTTCACAGACGCCGGTAAAACGACGTGGGCAATTGCATCATCGAAGTGTACTTCTATTACACGATAACGTGCTTATACATACATCGATGCTCACAATGTTCCTATTCCAGAGTGCAGTTTCAAGGAATTAAGTTACATCTCAGATCCAAAGCAACCATTCTATTTTCTAGAAATTGTGTTTTCGACAGAAGACATTTACGGTCATCGAAGAGGTGGAGTCTGTGATTTTAAACTACTTACAAGACAAATATTTGGAATATTTTTGTAGGTTCTAAAGTAAAGCGTTAATAATTAGATGTAATAAATGTGTTAAGGTATCAGGGAACTGTGTTGAAAAACAAAGGTTTTTAATTTTTTTGTACTAAATAAGAGTTAGCCCGGATACTCTCAAAATCTCTTATGAACCAATTTTCAATAAATCGTAACTGTTATTATTTTTAATACATAGGCACTATCAAAATTTTTATTACAATAGAATATTCTATTTATCCAATATTAATACTGCACGTCACCACAAATTGTGATACATTCTATTGAAATGTTTGAAAAATCTACAATAACGAAAAATCGTTCACATTTGGCGTATGCTTAATCCGAAGAATTATTTTTAATAAAAGCTTATATGAATTTTGCCAATTTTTAATACACTTTTCCATTGACACTGATTGATTATTCATTAAAAAATTACAATTTTTATCAAAAATTTTAACTTTGTTATTTATGAGGAACGACCAAAGTAAGCTTCAAATGCGATTTTTATAAGTACCCGTTGATTACATTTATCAAAATATTTTGAAAATTTCGATATTTCTGATTAAATAAATAGTAAATAGGTAAATAAGCTCAATAGTGGCATTAATGTTTTAAGGCGTAATTGTACCTACTCATTTGATTAAGGTAGAAGCACGCATTACCGGGAGGTGTCAGAACGGAGGAGAGCCGTAACACGGCCATGTCTTAATCTGATGATCTAGTAACGACACTTATTCGGAGCCCGTTGTCGGGTCTTGTTAGTATTTACGACTTGAGTATAAGTCATTGTATATCATTTATGCATCACCATGTATATAATTCTTTAAAATAAGTTTTTTACTAAGGATAAATGTAAGAAATAATCTAAAATTTAAAATTCCAAAGTATAAGTAAGCTAAAATAGTTATCTAAATGAATACACCTCGTATAGTGTTTTAAAGGACCATTTTAGAAATACAGCATTCATTATATTTAGTAATAATTCAAATAGAAAAGTTGTTCTTGAATAAGTTCTCGAAATCAGCATTTATTTATTTTAGCCTTGAGAAAATACGCGTATGCAAGTCAAGTAGAAGTCGGACTTCGCTTGGAAATAACAGAAAAGAGCGTACAAAGAATTAGCGTATAAGATAGCATTTAGATTGTTTCATAAGTAATAGGAGTGCTATTGGAATAATTGCATGATAGTAACGATACCGGCGTCTCGTAGGCGAATAATATCATATAAGAAGGGGGATAAAATTGAATTCCATGTCAAGGACAGAATGAGGATATTAATTAAGGATCAGTGGTGAATCGCAAGTGTAAAGCACAGACAGTTTCTGGGTCTAAAATTAAAAATTCGAATGTAACATGGAAAGCTAGTTTTAGTTTTTGCCGGGAGTGTCTTTTTACTTTCTCTTACCTATATGAAATATAGGTAAAAGAGAGAGTATTGTTTTCTCTAAAATTTTCGATGTCGAAACTTTAATGGAAATTCACATTTTCGGGTCCTCTGAGTACGAAAATCATGTTTTTAGAAATTGGTCTGTGTGTGTGCGTGCGTACGTGCGTGCATGCGTGCGTGCGAGCGCGCGCGCGTGTGTGTGTGTGTGTGTGCCTGTGAACAAGATATCTCAACAACGAAAAGTCGTATATAAACAAAATGTTACATTTAAGTTTGTATCTACCGGTGCACGTGGCCGCAACAATTTCACTAAAATCCGATAACTGAAGGTGACACTTTACTATTGTCATTTTTTGGTTTTTCGCAATTTTCTCAAAATCGGCTTTAACGATTTTTTTTAAATTTATTGTATTTACTAGACATTTAATGGCCTTTCATTTAATTAAGACAGTTTCTCAGAAAATTTTACCATTAATCATGAATAAAGTAACTGTGAAACTAAAAGTCCTAGATGATTGAAAATATGTATTTACAGCCCTAACTACCTTTGCATACTAAATCAAGAATTTGGTTGAAATCGAATAACCAGAAGTACAACTTTATTTCTATTATTTTTAGGCATTTTCCGAATTTTTTGTATTTTACGATTTTGTCGAAATTGGCTGTAATAATTTTTTTTAAAACTTATTGCGTTCCTTAGCCATTTAATTACCTTTCATATAGTTTAGGCTGTTTCTCAGAAAATTTTCCGTAAATTGAGTAACCGGAAGTACCTACACCGTTAACTCTAAATAAAATAACTATGACACTAAAAGTCCTAGCTAAATAAAAATTTATATTTGGGGTGACAACTACCTTTGTATATCAAATCAAGAATTTGGTTAAAACCAAATAACCGAAAGTTCAACTTTATTTCTATCCTTCTTAGATATTTTTCAGGTGTTCGTTTTTCGTGATTTTCATGAAATCAGCTATAACTATTTTTTTTAAAATTTAGTAATTGTCCTAGCTATTTAATTCCGTTTTATATGAACTATGAACTAAGCAGTTTCTCTAATAAATTTTCAAAAATCTAGCAACCGGAATACTTAGAGTGTTAATTGTGAACAACGTATCGCTAAAACTAATCATCATATAAACATAAAATTCTATATTCACATTTTTTATCTTCCGTACTTGAGAGGCGAGGAATTTAGTTAAAATCGAATGACGGGAAGTGCCACTTTATTCATGCGATTTTTAAGTATTTGCGATTTTCTTGAAAACAGTCATAACATTTTCAAAACTTGCTACGGTTATTACAGCTTTAACGCCCTTTTACGTAAACTTAGCAGTTTCTCTGAAAAAAGGCGTTGAAGCAAGTTATCAAAGAAAGTTTTCACGTTTCCAGTAACTTAGATGGGTGACCGTTGCAATTATCATTTCCAAAACAAACGTAAATAATAATTTAATTACTAGTGGACACTAGTTGCTTATCTATATATGTAAGAGAAAGTTGTGTGTTGTCTCACACCAGATTTTTGTTTTAGCTATTAGAAAATTGTCGATATCGAAAATCTTAAGCTTCTGCCTGTTAAGACAGCCGCTGAGGCAGATTTTCCACAATATTTGGGATTGGTCACTCGACAGGATTCAAGACAAATATTTCCGTATAACTTCTACCCCCTTTGGGTTTTTGATGAAAAATTGACAAGAAGTATGCGCTTTTACGATTCTAAGCAACATCGCAATTGTAAGTGTTTATCCATGTTTCTTTTATGCATCCAGTAGAGATCTGAGATACTCGTATGGTGTCTGAAAGCACCTGTTTACCGTCACTAAATAATCCAAGTTATCAACGTAATTGAATAAGGTAGATTGATTTCTGATTTGAACTGTTGCGAAATAAATGAATTAAACCTATACAAGATTACTAAGTCAATTTTCATTACGTCGTAATTTGAAATAGTAATTATAATCTGTTAAAATTAGTTATTGAATAACGTAACAATTGTATCTTCTACTTTACCTAGTTTTATAGTCATTGCGTTATAGAACGCTTGGTACCCAAATTTTTATGTTTAGCTGATATCCTAATTTTATTGTAATGCCGTTGACGTTGACGTAAAAGAGCTTCGTTAATTAGAGATTAATTTTAAATAACCGCTTCCGGACTAAAGGGCGATCTGATTTTGCATATTAAAGAAAGGAATCTCCTCATCGACAACCAATGTATTATGTTTTTAGATTTTAAGGGATATATTGACTAATTTTGATTGTTTATAAATTATTTCTGTGTTATAAATGTCTGTTATGAAGTACTAATTAAATTTTATAAACGTATTTGGTGACAAATTGTTGTTATTTTAATCATTCAATGTCTGCACTTTACAGTGCGTATACACTACAATAAATCTAAGACCGATCTAGTGATTTATTAAACAGATGAAGCTATAAGTTATTTGTTTTAAGCTGAATTTAAAACTTACATTAAATTACATTTCTTGTGAATAAAAGTAGTAACCCTATACCGGGTGCTCGAATTGAACGCTCATTTCATCTATTGCTTAACCAAAGTAAAGTACTGTCTTAACTTTTGTCCAGGGTCGATTAGACACGTACCTTGTAATAACATTTCAAATATATACCTTTTTAATATACAGAGTCTACCAATTTTAGTGCCCTTTCTTTTCGAGAACCAATATTAAAACTTGATCAATAATATGACACGAAGGGGCATCACCAATGTGTGAATTAGAACTCCGTAATATAGAGGAGGCGGCATAAATATTTAGAGTATTTTCTTCCAGCTTCAACTATATCTCGAATATTCACTACCGTGGGAGTTTCTATCTCCGCTCTAAAAGTAGATCTTAACACCTTGATATACAAGGTAAACTATGCATGTTCTGCAGTACTAGACTATAGAGAATAGTGGCGCCCACATTTCTCGATTTTTCCATTTAGCGTATTTTCTTCCAGCTTCAACTACATCCCGAATTTGCATTTCCACAGGAGTGTCTGTCTACGTTCTAAAGGTAGGTGTTGGCGTTGTTACATGCACTTTGTGCTTGCGTAAATATTTACTAAAGTTTTAGTGATCAGAATTAGACATTCATTTTCGGTTACAAAGATATACTTGTTGCGCGTACTTCGTACGTTATTCAGTAGTTATTTACCATATATAGTTACATTATTATTTTAGTTAATTATAGATTGCATTTACAGTTGTGTTTATCGTGTTTTTTGAGTATACATTCACGATTAAACTCGTAAGTTATTTCATTTATTTTTCCATTTTATTTGATTTGATTTAGAATGTTATTGCGTAAAATTTGTTTAGTATGTGTGAGGTGTGCATGTTGGCAATAAGGTTCAGATATGAAGGTGAGAGGAGAGAGCGCGGTGAGGTCGTCTGTTTGATTTGTTGTCGCTCATCCTGTGCGATATTAATTAACGTAAAAGGCTATTTGATGGTGATTCAAATAACAGATCGTATTCGCGATGTTATGCCTAAGTGAATTATTTATTTATTAATGCCTTTTTGTTACAAGAGCAGCAGGAAGCGCATATGAGCAAGTCAGGTGCTAATTTCTATTAATCAGTTCGTACACCATGTTACGAATACGGCGACAACTAATGCCACTAATGCGCACGGTAGTGTTTATTAATTATTTTTTACACAATTAAAGACTATAAGAAAATATGTTTCCAAATTTTGAGACTGGCATTCTGCTTCATCGAACGTCAAGTCAATTATTAGACAAGATATACATGCTTGTCATATATTTCGTTTCTGTATCCAGAAGGAAGCTAAAAAATTAATGCGTTCCGCCGTTGAGGGCATTGATAGCCTTTTGGTAAGCCCGTTGCGAGTCCTGCAGACGTCCTCCTGCATTCTTCGCTATATAAGTTTTTCAAAATTCCAGTTTTAGTAATATTTGTGGAATTTCTCCTGGCATTGGTTTATCAAATTTATTTAACGAAATTATTATTTTGTTTTAGTTTCTTTTAGGTAGATATAACCCAGGATTCCCTTCTTTTGTATGCAAAAGGATAGAATTGGGAATTGCGTCATTTGAAGTTAGTATTTATTGTAAGTAACATTTTTTCCATGTAAGCTGTTGGATAAATCATCTAAAAAACTAATTTCAGAATATTTCCTAGTTATTCAACCATTGCCAATTTAATATATTTAAGTCTCTAATGTATGCACTGTGATAACTATGACAACAGCTGTTTGTCTCGATTAAATTACGTATTTTCAACTGCTAATTTTTTTTGTTATATAAGAATTCTGTTTTAAATTTTCTGGACAGGAGTCATTTTATACCTCAAGTGTTTTTTGACAACCTGCTTAACCGACGTGTTAGCGCCCTTGGCTTTAATAAGAAAATTATTTACCAGCATCAAGTTTCACTGTGTGTGAACCCAAATATTGAGCTAGCAATTTCTGGGTCGATCAGTGTAAATTGCACTGAAGTGTTAAACAACTGTAACAACGTATTGACATACAGGTGTTTCTCGTAAACTGTTCTTGTTCTGCAGTACTAGGCTAGAGACCAGTGGCGTCCGCATTCTCGATTTTGACGTAATCCTACAGTGTCCTACCTAAAAATTACCGATGAACCCCTCCTCGTTCCACTGCTGCTTTTTCGGCCGTGGTTGAATACTCGTGAATTTTTCGTTTGCCTTATTTGCAATTCAAATTATGACACGGTCCGTATCGTGGTCTTGCACAATCGCTTGTCCCACTTAAAACAATCACAGTTTTGTAAGTTGACTCTAGTTTGGACAAAACATAAAGAATGATTTTGATTTAAGTTGTGCCTGCAATGTTGCTGGAATTGAATTCTACGTATTTTCTTTGTGTCCTAAATTTCTGCAATTTTCACACTCACTTTGCACGTAGAATATCTCTCAATTGCGATAGAACTTGCCATCTGTAGTCGTATCCAGAACATCACCGTCAAAAAGTTAATAAATCTATTCACGCACGGCCCTAACACGGTTCGGGGGTAGCGCGCGACCACGCCACTGATATGTGTAAACGATCGCAATTAATAGAATTATGCAATTTCTCTACCGAGTAGCAGTCGTCACTCGATCGTACTCCGGTCCGAACACGACCGGGTGATGTGAGTTTCTACCTTTATGCTTACTAATCCATACTGCCTCCACCAGGGGATTTTGTGTTAGCAGTAGCTATTGATGACATTGTAAAAAACGAATTTAGCCCTATGCTTTAGTGGCCAGATTACTCGATACAAAATTTGTTTGGATACTTGTTCTTTTTTGTTTTGTTATGTGACTGAAAGTTCAGGATGGAGAATTTTGCTTGATCCTGTTGGTTTTAACTGCATTTCTATAAGGTTACTAGAATTTTGGCGAACGCAAGGGACTTCCACAACCAGTAAGAATATTTAACATCCCAAACATCACATTGATGGAGGACCTACGATTTTACTTCCTTATCTCTAGCTGAAATATCCTCGTTCGAATTAAACACGCGTCTTTATATGTATAGGAAAGCATGCCAACCACTTCAGCAACGAAGCCGTCCTGTAGGGTTGTTATTAATATTTTTATGTAAAAACGTTATTATTTTTCAGGTACAGTTAATAGGAAACATTAGAAACATTACTTAAGTTGCAAACACCTACCGAATTAAAGTCAGCGTCACCACCTATAGTGTGAAGTTATTTAAATATACTACATTAGCTACATTTTTGAGTATTATTAAAGTTTTCAATTAAATAAGAGCAACAATATTTGAAAATGTTTGATATTTAGTTATAGAAAAATTATTAAAAATTCTTTTCGTTAATTAAACTTGAGTGTGTAGAATATACGGTAGTGAAATTTACATAAATTAATATGACTATTTATTTATTTAATAGTGAGAATTTAATTATATCCTATAGCCTAAATACACTGAACTATATTGCGGCAGATGTCTCGTGGATTTTATTGACGTAAACTTGAATCGTTGTCGTAGCTGCCAGGTTATAATTTTGAATATGTAAGGAATTCAGTTGGTGGATTGTCATTCAAGAGAATATGTATTCGATTAGAATGTGAAATTTTCCGGGTAGCGGGTGTAAATGTGAAATTTAATTATTTAAGATCCGTTCCTAAAATATATTTCTAGATCCAAGTATTTGAAATCCGAGGGCTTTAAGATTTATATTTTATTATATAATTCCTTAAAAATTCAAGATTTTCTGTTCCGCCAGAAATTCTGACATTGATAGCTGAGAACAATTTATCCTGGTATTAATGTTCGTATTAAATTCTTTCAGGAGTTGTGGAATTCTAAAACCTCAAACTGCAGTTTTCGAACGCTATTGCCATCGAATTTGAAAGGAGTTTTTCAGAGATGTTAACTACTTACATCTACAAGCTTAATGTCTTACCTAACTAGGACATTAACAATAATTGGTAGCTCAAATATAAATATTTAATTCTAGAATTTACGGAAAATGAATTTCCACTTGTTTAATTCTATAGCTCAGAAATTAGTTTCAGGGTGCAGGCATTTTTAATAAAGACGAGCTTTACATTAATTAATTACACCATGCGATGGTAGAGTACCTCTTTTATGTTGTACGCTAGCTTGTGCCGTCGCATTTAGAGCAACAATTAGGTGAAATTAATTTTAAATTAAATATTAAAGACACTTTTAAATATATTTTAATTTGACTCCCCATACTTTAGTGTAATTAAATACTTTTAATTCGTTTATTGAATTTTGAAATGAATTCTGTATATCACAACTGAAATTAAGTTAATTATCAAAGCCTTTATTAGATTGTAAACATATAGTTGGGTACGGAATAGAACAGAACTAACCAATAGCAATAACTTAAATCAATGTAACATAATATTCGCGGCTCAAAGTGATAAATGAAGCAAAATTCCGTTTAAAAGGAGCTGTCACAGAGGTTGCTGATAATTTAGGTTGTTCAAACGTTTCAAGAAATAGATTTCATCCCCATCATTAAGAAGGAAATGGGAGTAAAACAAAAATAACTTTGGAAGTTTTACTTGGAAATTTATAAATTGGAAACGAAAATTAAATAAAAGAAATTAAAATTTAGGTTGAAAGTAAAAGTAACGAACGTCTTTTATAATATCTAAGCCAATTTTTTGATTATGTAATGAAACTCTGCAAATCGATTTTCAGTTTTCTTATAACAGTTAAGATTTATAAACATGTTTTCATTTTAACATTAGTTATGATTGATACATAAGAAATTGAAACTCATAACACATGCAGTATAAACAGCTATTGTAGAGATCCCAAAAATTAATAAAGCAAACACAATAGTAAGATAAAATATATCGCGACATATTTGTTGGAAAAAGAAGCATCAGGAGAGAAGTCAGATAAATGTAACATACAGGGTGTACAAAATCAGCAATTTGTGAAATGTAAGCCATTTTATATTCATTTCTCGCTTTTATGTACAGTGTGTCCAGATTTGGATGATATTACGGGATATCTCCGTTATTTTTAAAGTCAGCGGGATGCGGTTTTCGCGGTATGTTGCTATTTTCTAGTGAAAAGAAAGATTCTGTAATCAGATTCTTCACAGTCACCTTTGTTTTTGAGATACAAGGCGAAATTGAAAATTTGCACGTTTGGAGCATACCTCGTACTTCGGGAACGGTTAATGATATTGAAATGGCAAAACTGTAGCTTACAGAAATTTTAACGTAGAATTCAATGGCGTCCTTATTTTTTTTGTAAAATCAATAATATTCGATATATCGACTAAATTTGTGATTTTTTTATATGGGAAACCCTGTATGTTTTCTTCTCGTTGTATTCAGTTTGCCATGGGCTCTTTAAAAATATATAATACTCTGTAGTTATTACCGAAATTAAACTAAAATATTACAATTTTCAGAAATTCAACCAATTTTATTTAAGTAGGTCTTGAAAAACAACCAACGAATATTATGTCAAACTTTTATTGATTATAGATAAGTATGGATTATTGTTAGCGTTCGGAGGCAGTAAATTTTCCCATTTACAATGGCTGCAAATCAAGTTTTTGAAAACTTAGTAAAATATGACATGTTATCCTGTTTCATTGAGTACAACGAGAATGCAAATGAAGCTTCGGAATTATATTTGCACGGGTATTTCTTTTCTAAACAGTTAATGATTAGCTAATATAAGAAATAATACCTAATTTTAGGTTTCCTGACAGAAGACAGCCACTTAAACTTATATTTAGTAGAATTAAATTAAATTTAGTAAATTAAGGATCTTTAATTGAACCTCGGCCGCACCCTTATATAAAAAATAATAATGAAATTAACGAGATACATTTTTTGGCAAACGTTGAGACTAATCATACAAACTCTTGCAAAAATATTGGAGTTCAAAATATACTAAAGAAACATAAATATAAGCCGTATATGTTTAAGTTGGTTCACAATTTACATCCTGGAGATGCCGTAAGAAGAATAAATTTTTGCAAATTGGTTCCTGCAAAAGACAAATGCCGATATTAATTTTGCTTCCAAAGTTATTTGGTCTGATGAGTCGTTTTTTAGTATTTGCGGGATTTTAAGTCGTCACAATTCTCGTTATTGGTTCGATGAAGATCATGTCAGATTTCCTCTTCAGTGACAAGGAAGATTTGGTGTAAGCGTGTCCTGTTTTATTTTAGGGACAAATACAAAATTTTGCATATATGAAGGAACATTAGCTGCAAACCGACATCTTAGAATTTTACAAAACACCGTCCTACAATTAATCGACGAAACTCCTTTGGCCCATTTAAACAATACTTGTTATCAACAAGACGGAGCCACGGCACTTAATCAACGATTGTGCAGCTGTTTATAGAGGAACATTTCAGAAACCGTTTGATTACAACAAATGGTCATATGAGGTAGCCTGCAAGATCACCCGTCTTATCAATACTTGATTTCTTTTTATGGGGGTATTTGCGCAGTAAAATATATAACGGCTAGGACCAATATGAGACAATAGAAAATTTACGTGCTACCATAGAGAGAGAATTTATGGCTTTACAAGCCCGACCCATTATAATTCTGAATATAAAGAACAAGCACACACACATTAAACGTTGGCATGCCGCATTTATTTCAACTCGATGTTAAGTTCCACCGAAGCAGATGATTGAAGTAATCACCAAGGTATCCATTTCAACATGAAGCTTTCTGGAGAACTTCTTCTCCGAAGAACCAATTTCTAGAGGCTCCTGTTGTCCCCGAATGAGTTGACAGGAAGATGCGCACAGCAATATCTCATTAATTTCCTTTCTGAGTGTACGCACTTCTGCTCACTTTTAATAGTGCGAATAACCGATCCTTCCCTTCAGCATGTGAGTTACCACTTTGAAGTCAGGCCTTTCAGGATAAATATTTCAAACATTTCGTACCTGTTGGATTTCACGCTCCCAAACAAGATCACGGAAAGTAGTGACTTATCGGAAAGTATGCTGCAAAAATAAAACTTAATGGATTGACTATCGATATACTACCTTTATTTTTGGTTGTCAATCGAGGAAGAAATTTTCGCTTCAGTTTCTGCTAAATCTTTATAAACCAAAAAAAAAAACGAAGAGGATTTGTATGGAATTTAAAAAATCGTCAAGGCAAAGTTATACATAGTTTTCGAGCAATTTCGTAACGTTTCGTTTTTCTCTACTTGTGTTGAGGGGGAAAATTATATATATTTTGCTTAGATAGACTACAGTCGTGAAGGCCAGATTCCTTTACAGGATTTCTCATTGACGTAGGGCTTGATCATTCATACCTAGATAAATTGGTTAATAAATAACAAGCCAATAAATCTTCATAAGGTATATATTATAAACGAAAACAAATGAATGAATAATTACAAATTAAAATGTATTAAATTAAAAGTATTAGAAAGTTCAGAATCAATATATACAAAATGATAATGGAAGATTCAAAAATAATTAGCTACGCGTTCTCTAATGCTAAAATCATTACGTCGGTTTCAAGCAAATTAAATAAACGCTCTAGAATACTACAATTAACATATGCACAACGAAGCAATCATTAATTATTCTATAACAAAGGTAATTAAATATTGAGTTTAACTAGTGACGTTCAAACAGTGGCTGTATTCAATTATTATTGATAGCGAACGGTCTGTTTCGGCTAGCATTAACTTTTAAACAACGGGCGGATGACAAACTTATATTAATTTTGATGAAACTAATTAAATAGCACTTCTCATAAGAGGGCTTCAACCAACAATAATTAATTTATACAGGCCTTTAGCGAATGCTAGGATGCACGGGTCTTATATCAACGCTGTTGGCAAAGATACACAAAATGGTAACAGTTGACCTGGATGATTTGCTGTGCTTCTAATACAGCAATCCCTTGCGGTCCAGATATCTTTCAACGCAACTGGCGGAAGCGTTTACAAGCATTCCATGCAGGGCTGCCATATTCTTTCGTTAAGTTCCTCGGGCAACTATGACGCCAGAACAAGGCAGGCAACGCGTGGCTTAAGGCGCGGTTTCTATGAGCCTTCAATTTCACTGTTACCCTCGCAACTGTTTAACTGAAGGGTCGTAATTAGCCTTCGGTGGCTCTCCGCTACCCGGGCACCTAAATCTCGTTAACGATGGCAAGTAGGTTTTACCACTTCCAAGCGTAAACTAAGTTCACCGGCACCTAAATCTCGTCAACGATGGCAAGAAGGTTTTACAACTTCCAACTGTAAACTAAGTTCACCGGCTCAATTATATATTTTAAATCAAAGGTTGATTCATAAAGCGGGCCCCGCTATGAGAGCGTCCTTGAGGTTTATTGTGTTACAGTCGGACTCGGAATGCCGCTTAGCGCCTGCAGGCGGATTATCTCGCCTCGTGGTAAAACGCGAAGTGAATCGGTTCGCAGTTGACATCAAAATGTGTCTTAAGCGTGTCCGCTCTTTATACTGATTCAATACGCGGTATCTTTTATTCCACTCGCGTACTTTGTTTCCTATTTCATTCCTGCTCTTTACGATAATTCTTTAGTTGAAGTTTGCTATATGTTTATATTTAAAATGGAGGCGTCTTATTTGTTATATACAAAACTTATTTTAACTAAATACATTACTAGTAGTTTATCTAATTTTTAATTAGATAAACTCCTGAATTTACAAACATTTATACCTATAATTAATTATTTCAATTATCAAAAATGTTTCCCGCACTTCGCGATTTCTTAAAGTCTTTTACATTGCCTTATTAATTAAACTAATGATAACACTAATTATGTTATTAGTGATGTTCATACGAAATTCTACTTTAACAAAGCTAACTATGATGCTATTAATGACTACTTTGGTAGTTTAAATTGGATTCAATATTATCTATTGATATAAATACTGCTTTATGTAGTTTTTATCAGTATGTATATTTTGCTATTCCAACTTTTGTTCCTAATAAAAGAATTCATGCATCTGCCAAATTTCCTTATTGGTATTCTTCTGAAGCAATTAAGCTTATTAACAATAAAAACCGATTGTAT
>JAHWXV010177774.1:0-11299 GCA_024586415.1 Phrixothrix hirtus
TAAACAGGACATAAATTCTTTATCGTTATTTTTTATGTTATATTTTTTTGTTACTATTATCTTGTTGCTAATTAACGTTATTATGTCTGACGAATAACCTGATGGATATCTGAATAAATACCTAATTACTTGTTAAATTATCTTGTTATAATTTCACCGAACTTCCTTTTTTTCCTAATTTATTTTTCTTTAGGTTTTCTTAGGTCTACTGTACCAGAGGCCGAGTTTGTATTGTAAGTAAGCTTAATATAAGAGGACATCTCGTCGTTCGGGTGTTCTTTGTGATTATTTTTAAAGAGAACGACTGGCGCGCTATTTGCTCTTTACTTTGCTTTATTCTTTTTATTTGAACCTTGAGCCGACTTCGTCTTTGGCAGAACTGAGAGAAGAACAACCGAGAAGTATTTTTCTGGACAACTTTATACCTACTCGGATTACACCATACCCCCCTACTCTTCCGCTTTACTACTGAGTTAAAATCCGTGGCAAACCATATAGCTTGACACTGCAATTTCGAATTTATGAAGGTTCTTCGGAAATCTATAGAGTGGAGTTGGACATACAGAAAAGATTGTGTTACATTTCCTGGAAGAAAAACTCAACAACGGGCATGCGGTGTACCTAGATAACTTCTATAATAGTGTTAATTTAGCATCTAAGCTGTTAGAAAGAAAAACATATTGTACTGAAATACTGAGAGCGGATCGCGAAAAAACCAAAGGAAGTGATGAGTGTAAAAGTGAAGAAAGGTGACAATAAATCAATGTTTCTCAATAGTGTACATGTTGGTAAATGGTACAACAAACGTTCCGTGACTTATATTACTACAGAATTTGACAATGAAATGGGAAAGTCTACAAATAAAAGAGGACAACGAACTGGAAAACCAAGAGCTATTATAGAGTACAATAGATATATGTCCGGAATAGATCGACAAGACCAACTGATGGCGTACTATCCCTGTAGTAGGAAAACAATCACATGGTACAAAAAATTGTTTTTGCATATAATACAGATGAGCCTAATAAATGCATTTCATTTATATAAAAGATGTTCAATGCAAAATATGCGACTTTACGATTTTCGATTAGATGTAATACGGAATTTGCTAGGTTTGCAGGAAGTACCGAAAATTCAAAATGTTCCTAAGAACGCTGTGCACAAAATCACTAAAATAACTAAGACAGCAACAGAAAAGAAAGGAGATAAAGAAATTACACGAATTTTGAGAAAAGAGTGCAGGGTATGCAGACAAAAAATCTAAGGAAGAGAACTGTTTATGAATGTTTGGTTTGTCCTCAACATCCAAAACTTTGCTTGGAGTGCTTGCAAGAGTTTCATAAAAACTAAATTATTTTGTGGTTCTCTGTTTATTCTTGTTTCATTTTGTTCATATTTTTAAAACAATTCTCTTTTGCTATCTTTGAAAAATAAGCGTTTTTTGATATTCTATGAATAAAGTTTGTCTCTCAGATGTTACATGTGCATTATTATATTATTTTAGATATTTTGACACAACCACAATGAATATCGTGAGAATGTCAGTCAGAATAGTCAGCTACCACCAAGGATTTTCTATACTCGACGCCGACCACCCCGATCGGGGTGTTTAATTTTTTTCAGTCACTTATTCTAAAATTCAACTGTAAAACGTGAAATACTTTGTCTTACAACATATTAAACCTAAAAATAATAATAGTGTTAGCGGCATCCTAGTAAAAACATCAACTAGGGTTGGCAATCAACCTGTCAAACGAATAAAGTGCGTAGATGTTTATTTTATTGATAATAGTCAACATCTTTCAAGATTATCGTATTATTATCTTCAGGATTTAATTTACATAAAACTAAGTGATGTGTGAATTTTTATATTTAAGCTTAAATGAGTTACATTAGTTTGATGTATTCAATTAAAGCTATTTATTATTGTATGAATGTGTACGAAGTTAAAACAATACTGATGTTTTTGAGTACCTAGCTTGTACAAAAAATGTGACATTCCAGAGTCGATGCTTCAAATTTTATAAAGTACCACATGTAATATTTAAAAAAAATTCACAAGACAGTTGCGATATTTTCAACCGACAGCGCCCGTTGAATAAAATCACCTCCTCAGATGTGTTGATGGGAAGCCGCCAATAACTGGAGTCTTTCCTAAGTAGTTAGCGAGATCACGCACCTGTTGCGGAAGTCACGACTCCATCTCTTGCTATTATAAAAAACTAAACTAAAATTGTTTAATTTCTTTTAATTTAATTGACGCCGTTTTAATAAATCTAAAATTGCAGAACTAAAAATGATTAACAGTTATGACAATTAATAGTAAAATATTAAGTTACGGTGTAACTAATTTCTATAATTCCGGCAAAATTCAAATCTGGTGTTTTAGTTAAATGCACTGTTAAATCCTCAATTTATTTATGTTGAAATCACTATTTCTAATTACAAACATTGAACTGAAAAACGAGTTCAATGATTACAAATTTCACACTAGAAAATCTGTCAAAATGCAAATTGCAACAAATTTGGTTTTATATATGATAAATTATGTTAATTACAGTTATTAATAGTAAAATAAACATTATTTTGGTGTTTTTTTAATAATATTTTGAACTCAAATTATTATAGAATTATAAAGATAAGATACACTATAATTACTTACTGTTTATTTAATGGAATTAAAAAGATTAAACATAATAAAAGGCAAATTTAAACAAATAATTTGGTATGTTAACGATATAGATCACAAAATATAAAACATTCGTCAAATCAAATGACAAAATAATCGCAATCAACTTTTCTAAAACGAGTTTACAAAAAATAAAATAAGATATCCAAACATCACAAAATTAAGAATAAGAATAAAATTTATTTTTAACTTTTAATGTTAAGAAATGATTTACAACATTAAAAGTAGATGGCGCCACAAAATATATGAAGCAATAAAGAAAGTTCAATGTAAGTTAGGAAAAAACTTTCATCCGTATACATTCCATTATTATAATTTGACATGGCAAAAAATTACGAAAAAAGGGGATTACATTTTTTTTCTCTAGTAAACAATTGTTAAAATGTGCACAAAAATGTCGGTCTATTATTATTTCTACTTTAAAATTACAATTTACACCTGTGACAATTGTGAGAAAACACAACACCCATGAACAATATTATTTAATCCTATTTTCTGTAAATAATAATTTTTCATTAAATTAGAATATAATATATATACTGGTGAAAGCGTTTATATTAAGTGTACTAATTAAGTTCAACTTTTGGATTTATTATTTTTCAAGAAACGCATAAACAGAATTTAATTGAGCTTGAAAGGTGCTTATTTATTATATGATTTAGCCTTAAAAATGTTTATTCTTTGTATAATTAACTGTGCTTAATTAAATCTTTAGATTGACATTATAGAAAATAAAATAATAAAGAGCAAACTAATAAATAATGCTTTGTGCCAATGAATATTTACGTAATACAAATGGAAGCGACACTGCACTTTTTATACTTAGGTTTAGTATATAGCGGCTTGAATGACCTTTGGTCATTTTGAAATTACTAACTCATTGGCGTTCTGAGGTACAGGGGCGCAGAATTATTAGAGTAACGAAAGCGAATGAATAATATAATTATATATTACTTACAGAACTATGTTTATGCATTCATATTAAAGAAAAACTATTTAACTTTATTTTAACTGTAATTTGAAGAGTACTTTGAAAATGTTCACACTTATATTGGAGAAAGGCCATTAAAATGTTCTGAATGGCGATAACTATATTACTACCTGAAAATACGTTTAGATATTTACACTTCTTCAAGAAAAACTTTTCAGATTTTCTCAGCGTTGCAGTTAAAAAAACTGTAATTTCATTTCCGCATTCACATTAGAGAAAAAATATCAAATGTTCTGTGAGTGATTATAATAGAAAAGTCAATTTGAAATTCATTTATGATTCAAGTAATTACTGTTGTACAAAACAAGAAAATGACCATTTTGAGAATACACATGCGCACTAAAACACATGTTTGACTGTTGCTTTTATTCGTATTACGTAAATCTGATTTGCTTATACATTGTTGACACGCATCATGTTCATATGTATTGGCGCAATTGCCAACTTGCTATATTTGCTTTAACAAACAACTTTGAGGCAGCAGCATATTTAATAGTTAATAAATTCATTAAAGCAAAAAATATGTCCAATACATAATTGTTGACTATAATTGTTACATAACAGTAATTGGGCGGTATAACTGCTGAACGTTTAAAACTGTTGGTGCAATTAGCACTAAGATTTAATTAATACATATATGTTTATATTTATTATAAAAATAAGTATGAGAATTTTGTTGTTTTAAAAATACCATAAACAAGTCTGCGTGCCTAAAATTAGTTATGCGTATATTCAGGAGACATCTCATGAACCGTCTTAAAGTTCACATTTGTTTACGTACTAACATTGTGACAAGAGGAGCTAGTAAAGCTTGAAAGCGGATACGTATTCCAACCCAAGTAGTAATTTTATCGATATGCATTATAAATTATCTTTTATAAGAAGGCTAATTGCTGATATGCATTAACGCCTAAAAATTCTATTAAGGAAGAATAAACCGATACTGGATACAATTGGTAAGACAAATATAGATGATTGTTTATCTGTTTGTTTATGTGACTGAGGGTTCGAGAAGCGGAATTTCCCTTGGGCCTCTTGGACTAGAACAGTTATATAGTCATTTCGCCATGCTTACTAGAATTTTGTCGAACCTGGAGGAGTTCAACCGCCAATAGGGATTTTTAACGTGCCAAACATCACACTGACACGGGACCTACGATTTTAATTCCTTATCTGAAAAGAAGGCATGTTTTTTACATTTTTCTTCGCTGAAAAATTTACTGACCTCGACCAGGATTGAACCCGCGTCTCTTGGGTATAGAGGTAAACATACTAACCACCACACCAGTTGGGGCCGGCTAAATGATAGTAGATATAAATCAGCGAATACCGCAATATTCAATTTAGGCAACATTACAACAATTTATAAGTAACGACAGAAATATACAAGATGACCATATCTGGTTAGAGTGAAGATAGAGCAGTCGTTTGGTGAACAAATCGACTCGGTTAAATTCTGGTACCAATCCTATTTCTTTTTAATTCTTTTAGATATTGTCATTTTTAATTATCAAAATTATGTGGATTAAAACATCTAATTATTCTATTGATCAAGACATGTTTAAACGATCTTGGTAGTTTAAATTTACTGTATGTAACAGACACCATGTTTATATTAGCTTGTTTATTAGGTATCACAGTTTGCAATATACAAGTTTAATTTATGAAAACCAATTATGTAGGGTATCCAGGATATAAGCAACATTACTTTATCGGCAAATACATCTTGCTATGCACGACCAAAAACGCTTATCAACTGTGTTTCTAAATTTTTGCAATTAAAGTTTTCAGTCCAGTCCTGTGTGTGACTTCGTCTACTGTATTGAACGAGGAAATAACCGACCGACTGTACATATAATATGTGTTTTTACAGGATTTATTGTTACGAATACCAGATACACATCTCTGATCTCTGAATCAATAGTTGCGGGCGTCTGTTCAAAATTGCAAAGTATCAAATACGGTCTATTATAAAAAGCACGAATTAGTAGATAAGATTTTAAGAAATAGGTGCTAGAACTGCAGCTACTCTACGTTTAAATCTATATCGACGTATAAATTCTTGTATTTGTGCAAATAGAGGGCATTTTGAACACTTTAATCAAGGATCCATCTTCATTCACAGATAAACTAATGAGTAATTTTTTAAAGCAATTGAAAAATGTTCATTGTTTAGCTACAAGCTCTGGTAAAAATAATTCCTTTCCAACGACATCCGTACATTATGGTTTCATGAAGGTATTCCACGTATTTGCATTTTTGTATCTTTTACATAATTCAGTACATAAGCATGCATGTTAAAGTCTTTTACTTCATTTCGTTCTATGTTTACAATTTTTATTTTCATAGCTATAACATAAATCAATATTTACTCAAAGTAAAATTTAACTACAATTTTTTTTATAATTAATTATTCAATATAAATTTATAGAACAATACAAACATTGAAATATAACATCTTAAAAATGATATCTTCAAATTATTACTACAATAACATTTACACAGCTGATTTCATTCATTATAGTAAAATAAACCTATTAGAGTACAGTAATATGATATTAAATAAATAACAAAGTTTTCTGTATTGTAAATAGAACACACGGTTTAATCTAGATCTTTACAGGCCCGGATTTGTAATCAAATTTTAGGAGAAAATTGTAAATATTTTTTTTCGAAATAGATTAAAATAACATCCTTACATCTCAGAAACCATTTATATTTAGAAACACAATTTCATTTTGTTTAATATTTACTACAATTGCAAAATAAAACTTTGATGGTGGGATTTAAAATATTCACGCAACTTTAGTATTTTTAAGTAGCAAAGTTACTATTCAAAACGAATCTGGGTGCATATCGCTATATTATTACACGTATTTACAACAAAACTAACCAAATCATTAATACTAGTCTATTATGACTATTTCAACAAAATTTTTGGAGATTATCGCAAATTGACTAAAATATTTGAGTTTGAAAATGCAAAAAATTCGTAATTTGTGAGGTTAAATTTCATTGAGCTCTACGTTAAACTGAAAAAGCAATATACGGAATGGTATTAACTAATCAATCCGAGTTTAGATTTTAGTTTAAATTTTATATTTGAAAAATATCTCGAATCAATTTTGACTGTTCTCATACCGATCACCGTTCATGCGGCGAACATTATTTTCCACATTCCTTTATATTTACAGAAAAATGAATTTTTTATCATCGCCCTACATCTGAATTTAACCTAATCCTGATCGCCGTTTTCGCCCTAACTATTGGTTTTACCCGATCACTGGTTCCACCCCCATCGCGGTATAAGTATTGAACACTGTTTTTCCAATATATAAATTTACTGGAAAACGAATTTTTATCCTCACCCTACATCTGCATTTAAATAACGCGTCCAACAATTATTTATCTCATTTATATATAAATATATATAAATATTAGACGTAATAACATATAGAATTAATTAAATATGTATTAAACTACTAATAAGATGACGGCCAGACTTTCAGTTGAACGCGTTCATTAATACCGCCGCAAATAAATTATAAATTAACCTACAAGGTTAACAATTTTTTAATACAATTTAGAAGTGTTTTTAGTGTTTGTTATTTTGGTTTTATATGTTACTCTTTGGCAATATGTTGAAAATAAAATACATTTATTATTGTTAAGGCCAGTATGTGTACGCATAATTACGTAAAATGTGTGTATATGTATTGGTGTTGGAACCCACTTTAAACTCAAATATTTTAGTCAGTTCATGATAATCGTCAAAGCTTTTTGCTGAAAATGGTCAAATAGACTGCTATCGAATGATTTTTGTTTATTTCAGTTAAGCAATATCGAACCGGTAATTTATTTTAAAGCTTTGATCTACCTGGTCCGATTTTATGGAATGTATGTTTCATATTATTTAAAGTCTGTGCCTTTTTCAACATTTTCTGATTTTGCGGTTGGTAATGGGCTCGTTCAGCCGACACAACAGTTCAGTATGGTGACATGTTGAGTCCGCTGAACGCGAAATGTTTACCTATGGTGGGTGACAACGGTTACTCAACATTGGCACCTGAAAAATTTTGTTTCATTGGTTAAATTTTAATAACCTATCATTTTACACTTTATTTGTATTATAACCACAAAATTATATTCGCAAGCATAATTTCCTATTAATATAAAATAAATAATAGGAAGGAAGTTATAGTCTTAAAAGATTCTGTAGTTATAAATAATAAATTAGCTCTCAAGTGTAAGCATAATAAACGCAGGTATACATAAATATGTACCTAATAAATTATATCCTCTGTGAATAATTCATATAAGCCCAAATTGTTCCTTATGATTAGAAAAATACAAATATATAATTCACTTGATATAATCTAACTTCCGGAATCGTAAAAATATATTTCCACCAAGTACAAATGCCAACATACCGTTCAATCGCTTTTACTATGGTTACTGTCAACACAGCAGAAACATATTTACGGATCTAGTCAACAGTTGCGTCGGCTAAACGAGCCCATTAACTAATAATTGGAAGATCATAGACTAGACTAAGGTCACACTGGAAGCGGGTACGTTGAACTAATCATCCGTGCGAGCTTTTTTCTCAATGTCTGAATAAACAAATAGTACAATAAAATGCATTTATACCGTTTTCTTTTTTGCCTGCTTTGTTAGGACTAATTATATTTTATGATTTGGCCTACTTTTTAATCGAATAAAGTAATTAAAGTATTTAAATACTTTATCACGTACCTTTTACTTAGCTTACTCAATTTCTTTTTTTGCATTAAGATGTGTACGTCAGTGAGTTAATGAATAAAGACGAGACAAGTGGACAGATTTTTAAATGTTTATTACAACTGAAAACAACACAAATTAAAACAAATAATCATACCAGAATGTTCGTGAAAATATTTCATAAATGAATAAAACAATAGTGTTTCCAAATGATGAGTTAATTGCCTGAGCTTGACCTACATAATTAGTCCATTATATGTAACTGTTTTGTTCAATCATCGGTTAAGTGTTTTAAAATACTAATTTCAATGACATAAATTTAATTTCTCTAAATAAAACTTGCATAATCAAAACAACTTAATTTTTTAATTTAATTTGAATGCGAATATTTTAGTGAGTTTCATTACGATTTAATTAAATAAATTGATAAACAAAATGTCTGTAGGTTACGATTCATGAATTCTAAAGTTTATGTTAGTATCGGTTTTGCTCAATTACTTGGAATTGATGGTGGATGGGCTTACTTAATATTCTGGAGCATACGCTTCAATTTTCACTATTATTTTTGATGTAATTAAGGTTGCGAAAGTGCACGTATTTGCTATCGTAAATTATCCGCGATAACTATTGAAATTGACAAATTTGAAATTTTTGTATTTTATGTGGCTTAAAATCTAATTCTGAGATAGTTTATTTTAGATAAATACATTCACGGTTAGCCGTATCCGTTTTTAAAGTGACGGTAACCTTAGATGGTTGTTAGTTTTACTTTCTCTTACCCTATATTTAAGTTTGTAACCACCATCCGCACACAAGTAACCGCAACAATTTAATTAAAATCGGATAACCGGAAGTGCCACTTTACTCATCATCTTTTGAATTTTTGTGATTTTCTCGAAATCGGGTCTACTCTAACGATTTTTTTTAAACTTATTGTATTTCTTAGCTATTTAATGCCCTTTCATATACTCTAGGTTGTTCCTCAGAAAATTTTCCGTAAATTGAGTAACCGGAAATACACCTTTACCATTAATTATGAATAAAATAACTATGAAACCAAAAGTTCTAGCTAAATAAAAATCTGTATTTGTCATAACTACCTTTGTGTGCAAAATCAAGAATTTGGTTAAAATCGAATAACTTCATTTCTGTCATTTTCAGATAGTTTCCGAAATTTTAGTTTTTTGTGGTTTTCTTGAAACCGATTTCTTTTAAAACTTGGTTTTATGCAAACCAAGCGGTTTTTCTAAATAAATTTCCGAAAACCAAGCAACCGGAAGTACTTGAAGTATTAATTGTGAATATCTCAAAATCCAAACATCGTAGAAAAATGAAATTTTTATATGTGTTACAAACTTTACTAACAAGCCCTAGTAAGGATTTCGTTAAAATCGAGTGACCGCAATTTTTAAGTTTTTTGCGATTTTCTCGAAAACGCCGCTAACGATTTTTTTTAAAACTTGCTAGGTTTCATATGCCTATGATGCTCTTTTACACCAACTAATTGGTTTTCGTGAAAAAATTCAATAAGCAAGTTATCTAGGAAAATTTATGGAATTAAGCAGTGTTTTGCGTATCCAGTGATTTGGGTAGATGATCGTTACAGCAATCGTTCCCAAAATAAACATAAATAATATTTTAATCATTTGTGGATATTATATGCATATCTATAATACGTAAGAGAAAGTCTCACACCAGATTTTTTTAAAATGTAGTTTGCGTTTTAATAAAATAAGTAATGAGTGCCTCTATTGAGGAAATGATTTTGATTGATATAAACTAGTCGTCACCATTTTAAATATGGCTCGTCACAATTATATTTATCTGTTTACGCTAGTTTAATTTATTTGCCATTATATTTATATCCATCTTCAAATTCAAAAATTCCACGTATATAATTTAATAGATTTTAAAAAAATCTAGAAGCGAAGTTTGCGAATTTTCTTTCATAATTAAATTAATTTCTGCCACGCGTTTTCCGCTATTCGGGTTTCTGTAGCTTATACTTTTATTTTTAATATATTTTGTTGCAAATTAAATAATTTTTCTTTGTCTCTCAAAGTTTGATTGCTGAATGATGCATAACGTTTAACATTATTATTAAACATTTTTAAGTTTTAATTTATTTTAGTATTTTATCAAAACTATTTTGTCTTTTTTATTACATATGATAATTAAATATTTTTTCATTAGCAGCGTATTTTAATTTAACGTAACTAATTTACTCATGCATTTTAATATATTTCTTAAACTTTCAAACTTCTTCTACCGTGATAAATTTTTCCATCCAATTTTATCAGCATCGTTTTCAAAGTAAGAAACGCAGTAGCATAATACAACAAAAATGGATTCCGGGGCTAGGATGTGTTAAATTTTGATAAAATGTTAATGTTTCGCTAAACTGGTTGAGAGTAAATCACTGAAGTCAACTTGCAAAGCTGTCAGGACAGAAACTTCTAGCAATGTTCTTTAAATAATTCCACCGTACGAGGGGCATTACTTATATTATGAGCCTAATAATAAAGAAACAGTTATTTATCATTGGAAATTGATTTATTGTTTTTCAAAATATTCTCCCTTATGATCTATACACCTTTGCATTCTTTCGAACCAAATTGTCAAAACATTTTTGCCATTCTGTTTAAGACATCTCTAAAACATGGTTTTTGAACGCATCGGCGGCTTCTTCTCCCGACGAAAACCGTTGTCCAGAACTGTATGGCAGATGACCCATTCATTTGATTTTAACTTTCTCTTACCTATATGAAATATAGAATACAGAAAGTATTGTTTTCGTCCAAAATTTTCGATGTCAAAATTTTAGTGGAAATACACGTTTTGGGATTCCCTGAGTCCGAAAAACGTGTTTTTAAAAATTG
>JAHWXV010177805.1:0-10674 GCA_024586415.1 Phrixothrix hirtus
ATTCAAAAAAAGGTTAATAGCTATTATTTACCCAAACGTATAATTAATTAATTTTCATATATTGTATAGGGTGATACAAATTAAGAAGGCGTTTGACACTGTCCTAGTTTTATTGACATTAAAAATGAATAATGGTCATAACTTGTTCAATATTTTTGTCAAACTATTTGACTTTCTCTTGTTGAAACCCTTAAATATGACTGATACTTATGGTCCCTGGTTTCCTTACTACCAAAGAAGGGTTTCATCGTAAAAAATCTTGAAGCAATTATTTTCCCAACCATTGGCGTTGTAATACAGAATGCATGTTTGACATTATTGGACTCAGAAACATTAAAGATTACATAAAATAAATGCTAAGGCATAAGATCATAAAACATATTTGTTAGAATTTATATATTCAGCAATTATGATTTCGTAATTGTGATAAAGACCGGTTGATGTCTAAGCCATGGTGCATTGCTCGAACCTTTTGTAATCTTTCTTAAAGAGTACTAAAAGGGATGCCAGTAGAATTAGAAACTGACCTAATGGATCAACTTCCTGTAATTGCTTTGATAGCAACTTTGAGGTCTTACACCATCCGCTTTGCTTTCTCCGTTTGAAACCAGCTGAAAAATAACAAAACAGGATTCATGTATGAAACTTAAAATTTGTGTTTTTCGTACTTAATAAAAACATCAAAATATTTATAGTTTTTCCTACAATATCTAATAGGGAAATTCTAATAAATAATAAACCCACAACACAAATTGTTATTTATGTATTCAATGAATTAATTGTGAAAGAGTAAATGCACATAAACCTCAAAAAGACACTAATAGCATTAAAATAGAAAAAGTAATTACCCAATGTTAATTATTATTAACAAGTGCACTTTATTGCATCATAATTGCAATTACTGTTTATTTGATACCATTAAATTACTTTTAACTGCTGTAACTAGTTAGAAATAGAAAAATGTAATGGGCCATCGTCGGTGGACAAACTTCTAGGATAAATGCCATTGCACAACTTAATAAAAATGTGCATTGAGAAGCAACTGCAAAGATTTTTGATAAACGTATCATATAAGTAATTGCATGTCATCGTCATAATGCTGAACTCAGTCTAAATGTGTTTCTATTTAACGATCCTTAAATTAAGAAAGCTTAAATTATTTTATTTTAAATAATTGAAAAATTTAATTCTGATTTTTTTTGCTTGTACAGCAGCTGTAAGCATACAATTATTCCTCAATTCTTAAAAGGAACATCAAGAAATTATAAATAGAATGTTCCATTATGAATCATCATACAGAAGGATTCTTAAAGATCATTAGATTTGACAGATCAAAGTTTTTTTATTATCAAAACAATAAAGGCTATGTCTTCAAAATAAAGAATGAGGGGTTCTTGAACAATGACGGCTTTGTAAGTACTAACTCTAGGATAGAATGCATAATATTAAATTACAGGAATTAAAAGAGACAGAGACATCAAAATATACATATTTTCTGTACTTTGTGATAATTAAAACAAACTTTTAAAAAAATTCCGTATTTCAACAGTGAAGTATTGTGTGTTGCCTATAGCGCAAGAGTTTTCTGTTTTTAAATAATTCTACCCATTAATTAAACTAATTTCGATTAATACCTTTTATATCAAATTTAAAAAACTATATTCTAATATAATATAAATCAAGGTTACCTACAGCTTAATAGTTTAATACAAAAAAAATTTAAGTATATTCATGTAGCTATATGTACCTACAAATGTATAAAATTTCAGATTTTAAACATTCACATATTTAATTTTGGTCAAAAAAGTTTTCAAATAACCTTACTTGACCTTTTGAGGCTACTCGGATGCTGCTAAGTGATCCAAAAAGGTCAAAGAGAGTTTAAATAGCATGTGTTGATATTTTAGTGACTTTTAAAGCTCAATAATAATTTTTTAAATAATTTGTACTTATTACTTTCCCATAAGGCATGTCGCTGGTATAAAACAAAAAGTTTCAGGTAAGAAGACAAGGTTACCAATTTTTAAAATATTTTATTTCGGCAGAAAATCAAACTGTTTTCAACCTTTTTGAATCACCCTATGTATCCCTGCAAGTAGTATTTATAAAACGAATTAAAAAATTGATATTAAAGTTATAACAGATTGGAAATAATAGAATACTTTAACTGCATAAAATTTTATGCATGTGAGAATACATGTCGAAAAGCATAAATCAACAAGAGTAGGCATAATTTCAATGTAAAAATATTGATTCCACTGATAAACTTATTTACATATTATTTATTTAATGAAACATTTTGAGATTTTCAAAAGATTTTGGAAGGTGCTGTTATTAAACGACAACTGGGTTTCTCTCAACACATATGAAACTTTACGCAGAGTCTGATAGATAAAATCTATATAATAAGAATTTTCCAATATTTAATTGAGAGATCTTTAACAGGATTGATCTTTTATTCTAAATTAATTTATACATAAACAGGTTAAAGTTATTCCAGGTACATGCATATTGATTCTAATAAGAAGTGCACACACACTTGGATGACTTATATTTTGTTCATAAATTAATTTAGAGAAAAAATTCAATCTAATTCAAGATATTCCATAGAAACACACTGAAATATCACTGATAAAAAGTTTTTAATTACAGAATTACAATATAACTCTGTTATAACTGTTGGAAGTTGGAAGCATTTTGTACGTTATAAGCGATTGTTTACTGTAACGAAACCATTGAAAGTGCACGTTAACATACTTACATGGGCTATAAATGAAAACCGAGTACAGATTTGTGTAGAATCTGCTAATAATTTGTTTAAGGTGTGTTGCATCAGTGAGCGGAAAAGTAAGCTTGTCACTTATTTAAACGTGGAGAAGTGAAGCATAAAGTTGACTTTACATGAAAAATGTATAAACTGTAGAAAGTGATCGAAGACCAATTAAATTACCAAAAATTCAGCAAAATTTCCGTAAATCTCTGCTAAAGGTGTGCTGAAGTGAAATTCTTTGTAGAGGATTTTACTTTTACAATTGCTATCGTTTCTCTTCACTGTAAAGCACTGCAGAGATAAACAGATGTACAATCAAGAACGAGAAGGTATGCCCAATTAGAAGTGAGATTCACTTGAATCGCAACAACCGTACAAAAGCATTAGAAGGCGGATCTTTCCCATAACAACTGTATTTGAAGTGGCGTATGTGATATATCTATTAAAAATGATTGTAATACAACAATGTATTTTAGTAACTCCACATACTTCAAAAGGAGGGGGGTGTGTTAATAATCAATAAACTTTTAGTGCGTATGAATCTGTGTAAGCTAATTTGAACCTTGGGCTGAACATGAACTTTTCATTCTTATTATACATGAATACATGAAATAAATCTCATGCAACGTTTCCCTCCACACTTTGTGGTTTTCGCCATGACTAAGTAAGCGACAAGCTTTCTGGAAGTTTTATTGAACTTTTAACAATTTTGATGACCTTCGAGCACCTTTAGCAGTTCTCCAAGGGGGAAAATGAACATTTCTCAGATAAATTTATGTGAGTGCAAAACCATGCATAAGTCGGTATGCATTTAAAAATTACGTGCGCTGCGCCATATTTCATAAATAAACACTAAGTTGTAAATGACGAAGAAATTCTTGACAGATATTTTAAAACTCACTTATCAGTGCAAGTAAATAAGTTTATTTATCTTCTTTGTTGATTAATTCTCAAAATTAGTTAGTCTTTTCAAATTAAATTTGTTATAAAAGATTGCAAAATCTAATTTAGAATAATTAAGTGTTTGTTATTTTCGACCATTTGCTATAAATGTATTCGTTAAAAGCAATGTAAATGTACATTAATAAATATAAATCAGTTCGGGATTTGAGATTTTGGCGATCGTTCATTATAGCATGAGTTCGCTATAACGGAGTTATACTGTAGTTACATTAAACATAAAATTTTATTTATCAATATTAATATACTGGCTATCCCGTAATTAGTTGGCCATAAGTTAAACGCTTAACATTCAGTTCATTTTAAATCGAAAACGTCGTATGAACACGTATTAGATATCAACAAAAAATTAAAATTCATTCCTTCATCAGACTTACTTATTAGAGTAGCTATGAGTGCTGTTTATTTATCATCATGATATGCTTATTGTCATAATACTTTTCTTGCTATTTAACCTTTAAAGTGTGCAAGACGTATAATCTCGCAAAATGTTTGGTCTGTGTCAGTGCTTCTGCTCACCACGACTATCCTTGCTTTGTTATTTGTGTATATGCTTTGAATGAAAGGGGTATTTGGTAGATAGTTGTGCGATTTGAATTTGAAAGTCAGTATTAAAAATTAAACTTTTCTTAATTTTTTATTTAATGAATTTATTTATTCTTTAACCATTAATAATGACAAAAAATACATGACTGATGCAGGTGCAAAATTTAGTAATTTTACGAAAAATTTACTTGCTGCACTCTATAGCAATGAAATACTAAGCACGAGTATGCTCGCAGAAGCTAAAAGAATTGCGCACACAGAATGCAAAAACAAAATTCTTATTGCGCACTTTAAAGGTTGAGTGAAAACGGTTAATACGTTTATGAATGGAAAACATACCTATATTAATTTTGTTTATCTGTACTGCAACAACAATGCAAAAGCAGCACATGAAGAATCTCATGGCTGATTTTCTGCTTGAAAATTACTTCAACAAAATGTGTTTAGCAATGTGCAGAGGTATTTAAGGAATATGAGTAATTTTTTAAAGCAAATGCATAATGTAATGAAACTAGTTAATTGTTATAAAATCTTTATTTATATTCATTAAGATTAGAATTATTTATATATGTTTATTTATTTAAATATTTATTTCACAATACACTAACAACAAATGTTTTATTTCTATTTATGTATAACGGTAACTAACAGCAATGTTGTAATAAATGGCAATTGATGACTCAGTGCTGACCTTGAATTTAATTGACAGATATGGGTTACTGCAATGAGTACCACTTGTGATTACATTTTAATTATAAGGATCTTACTGGATTGTTCCAGAACGTTCCATTAAGTTTTTATTGTTTCTAATTTTTATTACAATAACATCCACTACAGGGTATTAAAGAAAAGGAAATTAAGCACTAGAGGAATATTTAATCATACAGGATGTTCTCAAATGAATATACCTATATCACATTCAATGTGTTCAACATTTACAGCCTAATGAATGTGCAGTGCGTGTCGAATTTTGTCGTTGACTAATTGAACATCAACAATTGCATAGGCGTAATTTGTTCACCAATGAGGATACATTTACCAGAAATGCATAACAAATTCATGAACTGTATATATACAGGGTGTCCACCTGATATCCACAAGTCCAATATCTATGGTAATAAAGGAAATAACTTAAATTTTTTTTATATGGTTTTCCTGATTCCTGAAAATGCACAAAGTTTGACAGTTTGACATATACAGGGTGTTCAGTTGTCCATGGGCAGACAGTACTACTACTACTACCAATCATGCCATTCCCTTAGCGGGGTAGGCAAAACCCAGGATCAAGCCTCCACCTTCTCAACCACTGCATGCACCCATGCACCAACTCCCTTTCACTACCACTACCCTTCACTACAACTTCCAGCACTATATAGTATCCACGCCATTCTACCATTACCCACCAATCTGGCAGACAGTAACTTTCTTTTATTAAATGGCAAGCTATGTTTTTTATAATTTTATTGAATTTTACATGAAAAATTAAGGGTACCTTATGTATATAACACTACTATGAAATTATTGACATTTTTGTAGATATTTTCAGAAAAACAATTTTTTTCTTTATTTCCGGCACCATTAATCTGGGAAATATTTACGTTAAGTGAATATTTAAAAAAACAATTTTTTAGGTAATTAATGAGTAATAATAGTTCTTTTTATCTGTGTATCAAAAAGTGTAACAAGACAATTCTTGGCAAACTGGGAAACAGAAATTTAAAAAATCTCCACTATTTCAAATTGAACAGCCTGTATATTATTCACCCATAAGATGCACTACTAAGGCCTCTGCCAGTTTGCTATACCTTTCACTTATAGAGGATGTTCTGTAAGTACCGAACCTGACCCTTACTTGCTTATTTTAAATAGAACATCCTGTATATTATCGCATTTTTAAATTCAATATTTAATTCCAAGGTCACTTTGTATAAGGTATTTTACCCCTAAAATGGATAGATTTCCAGTTATTTAGTTTTTTTGGTGAAAGTGTCAATTTACAGCATGTTACAAAAATCTATGGAACTTTGATGGTAATGTGTCTGAAAAATGTTATTCACAATTTAACTCTAACAAAATATGAACTATTATTTTCTGTATTTATGTTTTCACAAATTTCATAAAAGCTGGTTTACAATAGCGATCAAACTTGGGCAACTTTAAATCGAAATAACTTCATTTGTTTAAATGGAACACCTTGTATATTTTTAATTTAGTAATATCCTAATAAATGGATAGGAAGAGGTGGAACCGTACTATGGGCAGTCAGATTATTTGGTTTGACCAAAATGGACTTCTTCTTTTGGGGTTAGGTCAAAGAAAAATGTTATAAATCACCTCCTATCACTCGTGAGGATATGTGATAAGAGTTGTCGATGTATTTACCATAATAACTCCAGAAGTTTCTTAAACGTATTCATAAATGCAATGAAGCTAACCAACAGACCTTTTGAATATTTACTGAATTAATTTTTGTTTTTTTGTTGTTTATTTGCTTTTATATTTCAAACATATTTAGTTAATAAAATTCTGTTTTTTGCTTGTTTTGTATCTCCCTTTGTTTACATAAACATTCAAAAAGTGACGAAAAAATGAGAGATTGTTAAAACAACTACATAGTTAAATATTAACTTTAGGTGTTGAAAACCCTACACACATTTGATAGAAAATTTTATTCACATCTTAGTAAATCAAAAATATACAGAGTGTTCCATTTAAACAAATGAAGTTATTCGACATAAAGTTGCCAAAGTTTGATCGCTATTGTAAACCAGCCTTTATGAAATTTGTGAAAATATAAATATGGAAAATAATAATCCGTATTTTGTTATGGTTAAAATGTGAATAATATTTTTCAGACACATCACCATCAAAAGTTCCGCAGAATGTCCATTTTAGAGGTAGAATATACTTTATACAAAGTGTCCTTTGAATTAAATATGGAATTCAAAAATTCGATAATATACAGGGTGTTCTATTTAAAATAAACGAGTAAGAGTCAGGTTCGAGATTTTGTAGAAAACATTTTTTTCTATGCCCCTTAATAAAGGCGCTAGAGAAGAAAACCAGAATCTTGACTTATCCTATATCTATTTATTTATTTAAACGTTGGGAAAAATAGGCACATTTACAAATAAGCATTGCTAATAATGACCTAAATGATGACTGAATAACATGAGAATTTTCATCGCTTCAAACTTAGGTGTCGTGAGAATTAAAAATTCCTTCCCTAATGAAAGTTGCCTCATCACATGTTATTAACACATTTAAACAATTGGATGTTGTATCAATTTTATGAAGGAGCCACTGGCAAAATTCTAACCTATGCAGATTATCTCTAGATTATTATGCTTGTACTTGTTAGATATGATAGAGGTACAAGCCGTGTCATTTAAGGTTCTCCATGCAACGTGGTGTGATATTCGTAACCTAATTGTTTAGTGCTCACCAAGTTCAAAAGTTGCAGTTCTAATCTGAGCACTTGAGCGGTTTCTCGCATGTCCTTGTAAATGATAGACAATCCTGATAATTGCTCCAACACTTGGAATATCCCAATTAGGAGCAGGCAACAGGCAGCTTATGCGTTACTGTGAACTTCACTCTAAATCAAATTAATGTCTGTTAATGCAATGTTTCCTAATCTATTCATGATTAAAAGTGAACTTCCTTCAACTTTTTCAATTAAATAACCATTTTGTATTTACACTAATGAATAATATGATGTAACAGCAAAATAAATGCACACAAATTCAAAAATTTAAATAACCGCAACTAATAAAGAAAACTGTAAAATTTGAAAGCAACCCTTTAATGCCATTTATTGTAATACACCAAACCTATGGTAAATAAAAAACTGCATGTTTCAATTGAATACATGTAAAAATGCAATTTTGGTTAGTAAGCACCTACATCATCATTGTAAGTTTCATATTGTGAAACTCATTCTCAAACATATTTAAGTTATATTTTAAGTCTGTCATAAGGTGCGTAATTAAAATTAAGTGATGACGAGTATACATATTAAATGCAATTCAAATTGTCCCATGAGTAAATTTTACAAAAAAATCAAAGTAAAATGATAAGCTTTACATTTTTATTACATTTTGAAAGTGATATTATTGAAATGTTAAAAATTGCTAAAAAAAGTAAAGAAAAAAATTTAAGAAATCGGCCAGTTTTAGTGTAGCAATTTTCAAAGCAAGGTACTACACAGTGGCATTTTGCACAAATAACGTGATTCCTTATGGATTCCTTTTTTTGAGCAAACGACATCTTCGAAGTGGGTTTGCTTTTGATGGTGTAGCTGGTATAAAGCTTGGAAAATATTTTCCGAAGAAATGTGTAGGTTTTACAGCTGTACTTGGTCAACCAAATTTCCAAGTTTGTGCCTGCTGAAGTGCATATTCTTCATCAATTTGCTCTACACATTCGAGCAAAAAATTTAATCAATTTAGTTTTCTGTTATCTTTTTTATGCAATGTGTAAGAGTTCAAGCAAATAATGTCTATGAAGTGAAGAAATATTTTTGTATAGTACTTAGAAGTGTATATGATGCAATTATTCCATCGCTGCTTCTATCCACACTGCCCATTTTCTTATTATAATCGAGGACCACTTCCAGCTTCAATACTATAATGCCTTACTTCTCTTTTTCCATCATATTAGTGCCATGAATTGTACTAAAGAACAGTGCATCTTTTTTATTCCACTATTTCAGTATCATTATTTTGTTGTTTACCTTGCAATACACCGACCCTTTGTTTTAGTGAAGTTGTCTTTATATCTGAAACAACACCAAGTCTCTGCTGCCACATTGTACTTACCAACCATATTTGTTTTACAGACACATACTTTCTTTGCAAGTTCTATTTGTGGTCTTATATTGAGGATAATTTTCACTATAATGTGTATCTTTGCCAGTGTATATGCAGAAATTCAAAATATATCTGGATTCACTTTCACATAATACGAAAAACTTCATTCCAAAACGGCTCCTTTCCATAACACCAAGAATTCATCAATAAAAATGTCTTGAGTTGGAACAGATAAAGTTCTGCATTTGTTTTGCACATTTTTCATGAATTTTTCAATTGTAGAAACTTTGCTCTCAGGCTCACATTCCTTATAAGGATACTGGGTGGGTTGATGCAAGAACAAGGCAACTCTGGGAATTTGTATTAAATTTATACACAAACATGTGCCTCCAACTTTAATTTGGTGCAAAAAGAAGATATCTTCAGAGTTCCTCCTTTTTATGCAGTTTCGGTTTACTAGCAAAAGAAAAAGATAAAGAAGGCACACAATTTTGTCCACAGAAATTAATTTATTTATTTGGTAAAGTAATTACAACATATACCAAATAAATAAATTTATTTCTGTGGATAAGATTGTGTGTAAAAATTTTTTTAAACTATTACTATAATTACTTCGTTAGTCCACTGTGGGAATATGGACCAATATATCAAATTTAACTCGATAAAGAAGACATTTGAGTAACCTTTCACAAATACCATAATTAACAAAACAAACCATATTTAACATCTGTTTGTGTCATGTAATGAAATACACATTAACGTCTGTTCAATGTGGTAGCTTTGCTAGTGTTTGTGTATTAGACATTCCAAATATTTGCATGTAAAGAAGGTTTTATAATCACTTAAATGTCATGAAAAAGAAGAGCTGTGGCAATCAAAATGCTTAGTTACTTGATATTACTACATATTATTACTTATGTTATTGCCTTCTAAATAAAGTTATTTGCAGATTTAGCTTTTCTTCTTAATATGATCACTTTTTTAAGGATTATGTAAAACTACACACCACCCAGTGCAAAAAGGGGGCAGCTCTCCCAATGTTTTTTTTTGCTGTACATTTATTAAATGGCATATAATTTGCATACATGTATTGTAACAAAAATTAGAAACAATAAAAACTTAATGGAACATTCTAGAACCATCCAGCATGTTCCTTATAATAAAATAGATGATGTAATCACAAATGACTCATTGCAGTAATCAATATCTGTCAATTAAATTTGAGCTCAGCAATGAGTCATGGTATTGCAATTTATTACATCATTATTATGACTAATATTCTAGACTTTTCCTTCTTTTTTCTAGATCTTTTTCCTATCTATATAAATAGCACATTATATTACCTTAAATAATATAATGAGAAATTGGGTGTATTCATATCGAATCAAATAAATTAAAAGGTCTTCACCCAAATATATATTTTATTTTAGTAAATTGACATTTGTTTCGGCAGTTTAACTTATAAAAGTAATACCACCATTAGAATTAACAAAAAATAAAATTATTTCATGTTACAAATATAACACTATAATAAAATATAAAATGAACAATAACGATATAGAAATTAATATGAAACTTTTGAAATTA
>JAHWXV010177809.1:0-11837 GCA_024586415.1 Phrixothrix hirtus
AACTTCTGTGATTTTGACATGTAACAAACATATGATACTGATTTGACGTTTAAAGATAGATATTCCGACTAACTAGATTATTCCTATCAAAAAAGCATAGGTCATCAGATCAGATTTTATTTTTTTGTGGATAAACTTAAGAGTTATCAAAAATTACAAAGATACAAAAAATGTTTCTAAAGAAAATATCTTTTGGGAAAAAAATCAAAAGTTCTTAGCCTAGGTACTAAAAAGTTATCACCAAATTTGTATTGCGACATTTTTGTTTAATACACTTACAACTTACTGACTTATAGTCACAAAACATGCCATACCAAAAATTTAACGGAAAATGTATATAAAACGCGTATTCTACCTTATTTAAATGTAGTAGGTAACTTCTTTCCCAGTGATTATCTGAGCTAGATTTTTGATTATATTCCATGGTTCAAATAAGAAGTATTGCGTACTTAACTTCAAGAATGATCAACCCTTTATAAATCAAACTACTTATTTTGACTACGTTACGAGACGAATTTCAATTCGAACATTCGAAATCATGCTACTACTATGACTTTAAAATTTCACCGCCCGAATACTCACTTCTAACTTAATGACAAAAAATTAGATGTAACAACGTAAATTGTCATTATCCTCATACTGTAATAGAAGTCTAAGCCCAACTACCTCGTTAGTGCTCATTTTAGATTCACTAGAAAGCCCGATACATTAATAATACGTAACACATGGTGAAGAAATTTATACAAAGTTCACGCTTAACATATTGATTTTCCAACTATTCTTAACTCGTGATTTCAACAATTACCTTTAAAAATTGTCACATAAATTTATAAAACTTGCTAAATACCAACACAGAATGCTCAAGTCACAAGCGAAATCTAAATAAATATAGCTACTCTTCACAACATATGAAATCATTCTTTTTATAACGAAAATATTTTTAAAAACAACAAGTTATAATTAAGTATGACTAATTTCGAAATCATAAAATGTTTATATAGGACATCTTATGCTTAAAAGAGATCTAAAACTGTGCACTATATGTGATTGCAAAGTTTATAAAATAAGAAATAGAAAATTAAATTAACTAAAAATACATAATCTAACAGTTAATTAGTTTAAAATATGAAAACATGGCTATACAGATAAATTTTATCCTCTATAAAATGGAACTAGCAAACGAAGTGTTTGTAAGTGGTTAAAATTGATTAAAATTTCTAACTTAAGACAAAGATTAATTTTATTTTTTCCTTTCAGAAGTAGTAAATATTATAATTTAATATAACATTTATCTCCATTAACTATTTACTAACTGTTTATGTTTCATTAATTATTCAACATTATTGTGCATGCTATTACAAATTATACACCACATCTAGGATAACAAACTTGGTCATTCTCGAAGTTAAACAGTCAGTTTATTAATAACTGCAGCTCTTTACTATAAAAATTTTGAAAAATTCTTCGTTCAAGTTGGATGTTATTTTTATTTGAATTCATAATATTTTGGCTTCAAATAATATCAACACCAACCGTCTACACAATTGTTATTGGAAGCAGCTATGATCCCAGGTTCCGTGAGTAGCAACTACAATTCAATATGCGATTATTTATATAAAAATTTTGATCTCATTTATGGTATTTAAATTCTTTCAATTGTAATTTGTTATTACATAAAATTTAAACTTAAGAAACATTATAAAACTCTAAATTTTCTTTTGAATATTCCTATTGAACTATTGTTTCAATTTATAACTCGATTAATGTATTTTTTGAATATAGCGTTATTATTTACTTCTGTTTTATTAATTTTAGGACGAGTTGGCAGCTATGACAAACATCATTTTATTCGTTTTCGTTCTGGCAAATTTAATTTAACCCAACGCCCGATAATAGCTGGTGAATACAGTTACTCTTACGAATCACAGAAAGCCACTGTCTTAAGTTGCGAGTGATTTAGCTTACTGCTGACCTTCATTTTACTCCTGTCAACCATTATCGGTCAAGTCTAGTTCAACGCAAAATTTCTAATTGGCCTATCCTTAATTAACCCGCGTTATGTTTTATTTCTTCTTTAGTTCATTGCAAGTGTTTCTATATAGAAGATAAAAACTAATTGAAGCCGTTTTGCATGTTTTATAGTTTCAATTTGGGATTAATGATTATTATTCCGGTACTGTAGTTTCTCATTTTATATAGGTTTAACAAATTGATTGTTCGTTATTGTTTCTTATTTACTAACAATACGTCAAAGATCCGTAACAACCACAGGCGATTGTTTAACGGTAACAACAAAATTTTTGTTTGTTGTTACTTTACGAGTATTGGTCAAGATAAATAGTACGTATTTACAATTTTTAATGTATAAAAATGTACAAGTTGTTATATTTACAATGAAAACGTTGACTATAATTCACAAATAATAGAAGACCGTAAAATTTTTATTTTTACGTAACTTTTTCCTTCATAATTTTCTAAAATTTTCGAAATAGGAATTTATAAGCTATGCGATGAAAAAGTAACTAGCTTGTATAATTTCAATTGGCTAATGCATACTATATTTGTGTAATTGGTATAGGTTTCTACTTATGTAATAACCAATTCATTGAATTTAAAACACTACATTTCATACAAGCAACGTTTCTTAAAATGTCGGACAAAATATTTTCATATAAAAATTGGATTTGTATGCTTTGTTTGTTATTATATATTGATAACATTTAATAAAGGAGGTTTGATACACTCCTAATAATTTTATAAAAGAGATTCCTTTCTAACTCGAGGTAAAGAGCACGAGTTAACTGTTTACGAGCCAATAAATAAAATTAAATAGATATAACTAGAAGAAATACGGAAAAAATTCATCACCAAAACTTAGAATTCGCAAAAATTGTACTAATTTTTGGGATTTTATGTTGATAAATAAAATTTTGTATATCTAATACTTCATTTATGCCGCTGTGGATTAAACAATTAAATTTATTTATTTGAAAGTTCTTGAGAGCAACTTTTATAATTTTATTCGTATGCTTCTACCATACATATTTATAAGAAATATTAAATTAATTACAACTTGATTATTACATATCTGTAATAGTAAGTGTACCTAGTAAGATGTTACATAGTTCTTAAAATTTCAATATTTACTTGTAAGAAATCAAAAATACGAAATCCGGCGTATATTTATTTTCTGCTTTCATAAAATCCAATTTATATACTTTTAAAGTTTCATCAGTATATATTTTCAGGTTCTAAGTATCAATCTAATCTAAACGAAATTGGTAAATCGGAACAAAAATCTGGATCAGAAGCTGATAGTAAGGGTGCAATTTATGAATGGCCTTCTTCTGATGATAGTTCCCTAGGTAAGTTATCTAGAGCGTAGAATATTACCTAGATAGAATTGAAATGAACAGGATACGGTTATAATGATAAGAAATATTTTTTAAATTTAAGGACGTACATCTAACTTTACTTATTCAAAAATTTCACTCTATGATTTAGGTAGATTTTTTGTTTCTCCATAAAAGTAATAGGCTTGAGATCCGACCTTTCTGTGATTCCTTTTTACTTAAAGCGAACATCAGGTTAATGTCCCAATTAAATTTACAGAAAATATAATGCGATACATGAAACGAAAAACTTTAAGGAACTTTAAAGAAATTTTATTTCCACTGATCCATAAAAGCATTTAATATGTAAATGGCATCGAACATTTCTCAATTTTAAGATTGACCGTTTATTCTAAGCATATAAATATGATACGCGCGAGTAGAGTACATAATTTAAAAAGGGGATAAAGTTTACATGCTATCTCTTTCTCATTCATACGTTTAGTTCTTTTACTGGAATGCTTCCTCTCGGGATGGACTTATCTGGCTACCAACCCATAACATATATGAGATCTGAAGTCGTATCATCGCCCCCAGATATATGTATAATACATATACCTAGACTGCGTCGAGTGCTGTGTCCCGACAAGATACTAACTTATTTTGGAAAGTTTCCCTCCTAGCTTTCCAAGCCATCCCAATTGGGCTATGCAAATTTCATTTAAAACATTTTTCAAACCTCCGACAAGATTATATTAGATCTTTTAATGTGAAATTGTTCTTTTTCGTGCCGCAAGAGTTCTTTTCAGAGATTTATTATTGTTACTACAAATATTAAAATATCCCTGTATGTATTTTAATATAAATTTCATTTTATAGTCCATTGATTTTTTAAATATATTCAGCTTCAACTAAAAACAAATATTCAGGAATAGAAATTGAAGCGTTAATATCGGACATTGAGCAAATCCAGATTTCAAATTACTTACATAATGGTAGCCTATATAGGATAAAATTAAATTGCAACGTTCTCAATGCAATTAGTAAATTAAATAAATCAATTCCAATGCACTGATTTTATTGTATCCAAAAAACTAATAGTAGGTGAAATTATTTTTTTTATGATATGTGGTTGTTCAACGTGTCCATATCCGTCCATAGTTTCCTGGAATAAACATTCAATATAAATTAATAGTATTATGAGAGGTTTTTGTTGCAATTGAACAAATTATTTATAATTGATAATAAACGTTTACCTTTCTTATTATAATTTCATTGACTTATAAACTAATCCAATACGTTCAAATTACGCTTGGTTTTTTGTATAAATATAGGGATTTGAATTTGATTATCGATTAAAGTTTTTTGACATTATTGTGACAAAAGCAATTATGGTGCTATACATTTTTAATTAAACCACAATTAAGGTTGCTTAATGACAAAAACTAATGAAAAATTTTATTTAAATAATTTGCCAACCAAATTTTAAAGTTTTGTTAAATTGATTAAGCTTTTCAATTAAACATTGTTGTCATTTTTATTAAGTACAACCCTATAATATTATGAAAATCGTTTCGTTTGCTTATTTTATGGCTGAGACTTCGGGATGCAAAAATTCCCTTGATTCTCTTGGACTGGAATTGTCATATGGTCATTTCGCTATGCCTACTATAATTTCTCCGAATCTGAAGGTGTTCCACCGCCAGTAGAAATTTATTAACGTGCCAAACACCATATTGACACGAGACCTCGGATTTTACTTCCTCCGCTGAAAAATCTATCGACTTCGGTTGGGTTTGAACGTGAGTCCCTGGAATTCAGAGGCGAACATGCTAAAAATTACACCAATCTGTGCCCCCTTATGAAAAACGACTCCTGTTATGTTTCTTGAACATTATCCTCAAGAACTGTTTTGATAAGTACATACAGTTTTCATCCCAGCTAAAAAATAATCATTTACCAGTGGATACGCTCCGCTTCATCTACTCATTGTACGGATTTAACCCAGATATGCTTTAAAATTTTCTTTCGTAACTTAGCAAAATCAATTTTGGGCTTAAAATTACGTATAGCTTTGTAGAAATATTATTTAATTCTGTTCGATATTTTGAATGATCCTTTGTATGCCAGGTACAATCCAAAAGATTTAAAACTAAGATAATCAAATTTAATGGTACACACGGCATATAGAGTCTTTCGAAGAAATGTTCTTCAACCGCAAGGTACGAGCCAAATAAGGCCAATTTAGGTTGATATTTCAGTTCAGGATTAAAGAATACGCGAAGGATTGCGCAAGAATATTCAGACAACTAGCAAATAATTGCTGCCAAATGTGCGGTGCTAGTGTCATGTAGTATCAAAACGTTGCGGGTATGAATAGAGTGAAATAAACGTACTCAATGCACGAAATTAGGCACTTGAATTAATCGTACAGCCTGTAAAGATCCTGATAAAATAATATACGCTCAAGTAGGGTTCAATAAGCTGTGAATTCTGCTTTAATAGACAATGGTTTCAGGGTGCCGGGTTAATTACAAATATTAACGAGATTGTGAATAATATCCAAAAAATGGTGAATTGTATAAAATTGATATTTACGAGCAAAATATAAATACGTTTTTCACAGTGCCAATATGAGTCAAATTTAACACTGACTAATATCTGCTGATTTAAGTGCATCAATTGTAGTAACAACGTGCTTTAATTATAAAACAATTTAATAAATTGAACAATATATATCACTAACAAGATATTACAGATAAATTGTGTAACTAAACTAGGCTGTTACGCCCTTGAACTTTGCTTTCTCGATAGTCCTACCGTTACCGGAATCTGCATTGCGAGTCATGGATTTCTTCGTTTCAGGAGTTCCTCTTGGATTTTAACTGCACACCAGGATCTTGATACTGATGTCTTAAAAGTCTACTTCTAGCATGTCACGTACCACACGCTAGTGAAGTTAGTCTAGACCGCAACCAATCTTCATACAAATAACTCTCTATTAGTACAGATGCACAGTCCCATATTGTTTCCCCACGCCTTCATGGCAATGATTTGCATAGGACAAGGCTTTCGTAACGAGGTATTAAATGCTTAGAATGCAGTGGCGGCGAAGATCAGTGAGTGACGTGCCTTCTCAATGTCTGGCCTTTGCCGTTCTATTTCGTCTACGCCACCATACTACTTCTTAAATTTGGCTGCAATGCCAGAGGACATTCGGACGCATTTAGTCACACGATGAGGCAGAGGATCCACCTCTGATACATGGAATAGATTTCTGTATCCTAAAGTGATTATACCAAACCGCGCTTCGCGAGGTTCGGAATAGGTTAACATAAATTCAGTAAACAACGGTTTACTGTACTTGGCATCTACTATTTCTAACTCAACACTACCCAGCCTTTGCATATATTCTTGTTGTTCTGGTTCTGAAATCATCCCTAGGTATAGCGCTAACTGATCCCGTAAACGACCTAGGGCAGCTTCATTATTCGATACATTATAGCGCTGATCCTTTTTATAACTGTATAAAGCCCTTTCTAAGATATTTGTATTTTAATAGATAGACCTCGTCGTCGTTGAGGCTGGTATAACCAAACCAGGTCATTAGAACTGATACCATAATGGAATTTTATTCGATTACTATCAATCAGGGTGTTATTGAGAAATATCGCATGAATTGAATTTAGTTTCCTTCCAAGATGTTCGGTATATCCATTTCCAGAAACTTTCTCCTCTCCAGCATCTCTACCAAACTCCAAACTACATGGTAGTCTAATTTCACACACAAAAAATACTTCAGCTGGAGTTTTCCCTGTCGTGTGGTTTACATCGAACCAATATGCCATCTAGAACTGATGCAATTGCTGATCGCAACCCCTTTTATGGCCTGAGAGACCTTTTGTCCCACTTTTTCGCATCGTTCTATTCGAGCGTTTCACCATTCCGTCTAACTGTTGATGAAGATAAGAAATTCTGATCTTGGGTATTGTCAACGGCTGGCAGAGACTTTGAAGCAAGGCTGACTCAAAATTCCTTCCTTGGACTATATTCAATTCCAATGGAATTACGAAACGGATAAACGGTTCAATTCACCTAGGTTCCGGCAACTGTAACTGCCTCTTGATTTGGTAGTGCATATGCTTCGGTCAATTTACTAAACTAGTCCATGACAACTAGGATGTGTTCGTTTCCCGCTTCTGTTTGCGGGGATTAGCCAACTATACCAATTGCTGATTCTTCCATTCTAACAAGAACTTCCGCTATATTGTTTTCTTAATCTTTCTTGACATTACCGGATTTCTTGTTCTCGTTAATTACAGGATTGTGGTTTACAAGAGGTACTCTAACTGGCAGCAGTGCATTGAAATCTTCTGGACAAGCCCGTTTTGATAAAGCGTCGATGTTTCCATAATTTCTTCGAGCATGATACTTAACTTCAACTTCATTATTTTGCAGCTGTTCAATCCTCGATATTTCACCTACTGTATTCTCAAATTGTAGTATTCATTTCAACGCTACGTGATCAGTTCTCAATAAAACATTTTATCCATAAAGGTATTTGTATAAGTGTTCAACAGCCTTTACGATTTCTAGCAATTCTATGCTCGTAAAATTCTGGTTTACAGAACACTTTAATGGAATATCTAATTTCTAGTTCTTGTCAATCTTCTATATACAACAGTACTGCATCTATACAGACGCGGCTATCACCGATATCTAAGACAAATATCACGTTCATTCAAGGATAACTGAGTAAGGGCACGGTTCCCATTGTCCTATAAATATGGTTGATCTTCTTCAGTAAATTTTGTAAGGAATTTTGCGATGTGTACAAAGCCACGTAAAAATCGACGATAGTAAGTGCATAGCCCTAAGAAGCTGCGTAATTCTTATCAATCTTTTGGTTGTGGCCGTTCTCACATAACATCAATACGGCTAATTTAATTTTTTATAGAAAAGCATGGTGAATTGAACATGTATGAGAGAAAATTTGATACAAAATAGACGTAACACAACTTTCTGTGTTTTAAATTCTATTATAGTCGAATGTAGGTCAGGAGATTCGTATCCTTGATAGATTTATATGCGATAGTTATTCAAACTTTTCTTACTTATTGAATAACAACAATTTATATTTATATATTTATATAGGCAATGCACAGACGTATATTAAATATCATGCTTATTTCAGGAGCACCTTGTATATTATAAGCAACCTATCTGCCTTGATTACTTTTTACACAAAGTTATGTCAATGTCTAACAAACCTTGTAGTAAAGCGCATTATTTAAAATATGCCCTTTAGTGGCGTCAATGAAATATTAATTACGCAGAACTTTTCTTTGAACAAAAAGATCATTCTATATTCTACAATTGAAATAATCTTTAGTCTTTTCAAATTTTTGCGTGGTACGTAAAAATAAACACATTTCTTTAAAATTTCCAGCGTATTCTATGGTATCTTCTTGATTCTAATGCGGACATAAGTGGATCGTAAATTAAACGATCATTCCTCGATTTAGATTATTTCATTTTAGACAACAATTATATTATTATATTTGAAGAAAATTTGTAATTGAACATGATTGGGTTTTAATTCCAAACTAAAATTTGAAAGTCGATTCGTAAAGCATTCTCGCACCTAAAAATATGAAAGAAGTAATCCAAAAAAACTGATATGTACAGAACCACCATGTTTAGCCCCTTATTAAACTAAACTAATCTTATAATTGATATAAAGTTCCTTCAGGATAGTTGCCGTTTTAATTATTAAATAGTAAACGAAATAACAAAATGGCTTCGAAAATATGTTTAATAAATTGATTGATATAATATAAAAATGTAAAGATTTAGGCGTTTCGACTCACACAGAAGTCTTTATCAATAGGTTGACAATTTAAGTTTTGAAAAAAAACAATTTTTTAAGTAACTTTAATATATAATGGAACTGTTAAAACGAAAGAAACGATAAATTTGTAAATATTGAGTAAAAATTGTACAAAGTTATTTGATTACTGGAGCATAGATTAATGAGAGATTTTCTATGTCAGTTTTAAAATTAATACTATTACTGGTTGTTTTGATATTATACATCTCTAAAAAAATTCTTTTATGGTATGAACGTTCTACATCAAGAATGTCAATTTTACCAAAATCAAAGGAATGTTTTAATTGAATAGAATGCTTCGCTGGAGCTGATGCGTTAATTTTATTAGTAGTGATAGAAGATTTATGGTTGTTGATTCTATTTTTTATATATTGTTTGGTTTGCCCAATATAACAAGATTGGCAGTCAAAACAAGAAATTTTATAAACTACATGTAAAGACCTATCTGCAGAATGTTTGTATTTAATTTTAAAAAATAACGGAAAAAGATTAAAGAAGCATTTTTCTGAAATTATAACATTATATTTTTTAAAGATGATAGCTAGTTTATTTGATAAATGTGGAATAAATGGTTAGGAGATACGAGTAAAGTTGTTATTGTCAATATTAATGTTTGAAATTGAAGTAGTATTATGTTGGAAAATAATTTGCAATCTAATGTATATGTACTGGATAATAAAATTAAAAGAGTAGTTATTGTTCTGTAAAGTATGTATAATTTTATTAATGTTGTCCTTATGAAACTTTTAATGCGATAATTTTATAGCTCTGTCAACCAAAGCGTTAATAACGGATATTTTGTATTTTTTTGGGGCACAAGAATGCAAATCCAAATATCTACCTGACCAAGTTGGTTTGGTATACCAGTTAGTAATGAGGTGATTGTTATGTTTAATGCTTCATGTTAATTAATTTAATGATGGTTTGAATCAACTTATCTTAGTTTTTCTTTTTTTTTGGCGTAAGTATTTATATTCTTTATAATTCTTAATATTGTCATTCTTTATTTTTTACAGTTACTTAAAAAATTGTTTTTTTTTTCAAAACTTAAATTGTCAACCTATTGATAAGGACTCCTGTGTAAGTTGAAACGTCTAATTTTTTACATTTTTACATTATATCAATTTATTAAACATCATTTCGAACCCATTTTATTGTTTCATTTACTATTTAATAATTAAAACGGCAATTATCCTGAAGGAACTTTATATCAATTATATTATTGATTGCCGAAAGTAATAATACATTCTACAACTTAAACTAATCTTACAAAGTTCATCTTGATGGTCATGACCCTGACTTGAAAGAGTCGACCTATAATTACGGTTTTGTAGAGATGTGACATATGATTCTGAAAGAAATAAGCATCAACCAGCGTCAGAAAGGCTCGCGAAGATTTTGCTTGTAGATGTTTAAATTTGAGAAAGGGCTGGAAGAGTTATTTCAAGCACAAATACTGTCAGTCCCTATTCGAATTTTTCAAGTTTATTATGTTGTTTAGTTCTTGTAAGAGGCTCAAAAAGTTAATTAACTTCTTATGGATGATTTTGCAAGGGAAACTTGAAGAGAAATTGCAGTAAACAGACCCAACCACTACTGCTCACCATGGAGCGTAGCATATACACTAATCGTAATAATAGATCTTTGAGCATAATAGCGTTAGAATCAAATTTCACCACTGACATGTAAATATCTTTTCTTTTTTGAAGTTTCGTCATCAACTAAGTATTTTAAATTGTTTGCCGCAAGTATAAGATGCAATTAAAAAATATTTTGGAAGCTTTTCGTACAAAGGTTATCCACCAAATTTAATTATACAGTGTTAGCATGTCACTAGGTTGACATAGATATCATCTAGAAGAACGACAATTCTAATAGATCGTATGACACGTACGAGTAACAACTGCTTTAGCTGCTGTTTTAAATACTGAAAAGTAAGTGAAGAATACAATTGCCTGACAGGGCATAACTATGCTAGTCAAATTGATCTACACTACGTCATTCTTACAAATTTGGAAATTTGTATATTAGTAGTTATTTCTGAGGGCGCAGAATAAATTAAAAAGTTACAAGATGATAAACTACATGAACATTTTTTAAATTAAATCACAGTCTAAATTTAACGCTGCTAAATATTATAGAAATTAAATTGTTTTGATGGTATTCTATTTCTCAAGAGTTTCTTCAATACTAAAGCTATCTGCTAAAGATGTAAATATATTTAAAACTATCCTAGTTCATTCGTCAAACAATTTAATAGCTTAAAGATAAATAGTCGTGTTGTGTTTGTTAAATGCTGAAAACCTATTGCCGTAACTGAGAAAAATTCTAGATCCGACACTGCTTCAGATAATAACAAGTAATTACACAAAACGCCTACAAATGAAATTTACAAGTCATTTGTCAATAAAACAACTCTCTCAATATTTTATGTAACATCGAGAATTGTCATTTACGAAACGAAATTAGGCCATTTATAAGCAGCAGCATAATTTACTAAGACATTTTCATTCGCTGCTCAATAATTGCCTTTGTTTTGAATATATTACGACCAGTCATATATATATATATATATATATATATATATATATATATATATATATATATATATATAT
>JAHWXV010177820.1:0-13246 GCA_024586415.1 Phrixothrix hirtus
TTTAACAAATCTGCCGGTTCATAATATATTTACAACCTATTCTAAAATGTTAAGAATAACTAATTTACGTTTGGTTAAAACGCATTATCGATGTCTAAGAGTTTTATATACAATTTTATTTCATTCTTATATTATACAGTTTTAAAAATAATTATACACTGTATAGTAACAGTTCCAATATTTTACTTATTATCGCTTATGTGCCAAATGTTTTAGTAATAATTACTTTCGCGTTTCATTTTAATTATAAAAATTTATAAAATTCAGTAATTAAATTTTAAAATCTAACGTCACAAAAGTCATGGGTATTTTACATTAAGAGAAAGTAGATTTACTAGCTTGTTATAACAATAGAATGATAAGCGTAACGTTGAAGTACGGTGAAAGGGTCGATAAAGGTTTTTCTTAAGGTGCGAGCATTCTACGTTATGCTTTACAATATGTACTTATACTAAAGATGTCGAATTACGGTATGATATCTTGACCTATATAAATGGTCATTAGCTTCACCAATTAAACCTCTAATTGTAAGAAGGAATCAGAATTAAGTTTATATACTAAACGTTAGTTTCAAAAATTGTGAACTTTTACTAGATATAATTTCTACAATGTAGATAAAGTTATTTAATTGTTATTAATGCCATATCAACTACAAAAATTTGTTCCTCCACTGGGAATCGAACCCAAGACCTCTTGCTTACATGCGAGTAATGTATTATTAAGCTATTCCAGGAACCCAAAGATCAGTTTATTATGAATCCTAATTGAAATTATTGTCATGTTTTGGTATTGTTCTAAATCTTACAGTTCTATCAGCATAAAAGATTATGGGAACTTTTTTTGAAGTAAAAAAATTACCGGAGAGTGTTACGCATATTTACTCTCTACTAAACAGCTTTTTGTCCAATATAATAATGCTTCAATTCATTAATTTGCAATTGCGTGTTGTTCTCTACACTCCGACTTTCCAGTTTTGGCCCCCTTACAAGTTTCCAAATACGAAAAACTTTCTTGCAGGAAAAATAATTGCATTAAATTCCGAAGTGATTAATGCAACAAACACTTTAAAATCTGAACGTCTTAATTTATGGGGGGATTCTGCATTGGCCATAAACGGAATCATGTAGAAAAATAAACATTTTTTAAAAATAAACATTGTTTTCATTATTTTTGAGCAGATTTATCAAACAATCCCGGTAATGTATAGGTGGTTCAGAAACGTTTCTTAAGGTATTGTGAATCAAATTCAATTTTAATATTAAATGAAAAAATGCGTAAATTTGTTCTAACATCGTGACTCACGATCATGCGATTCAATTCTAATGGCACATTGATTATGGTAAATCAAATAAAAATCTCAATAACACTTTTTTATCAGACCAAGTCAAAAGCTTCAAAAATTGTAAATAATATTTTTAGTATAAGACGTAAAGTTCTTTACATGTGCAAACTATATACACGTTTGGTGACATCAATGCTAGTTTATTTACAATTACGAATGCAGGTGAGTTTCTGTTAAGCTTTAAAAAATCTTTAATGGTTATGACTTTCTCTTACCCTATATGAAATATAAGAGAAAGTATTGTTTTCGTCCGAAATTTTTGATATAGAAATTTCGATGGTAATACACGTTTTCCGGTCCTCTGAATCCGCAAATCATGTTTTTAGAATTGGTCTGTGGATGCGTGCGTGTATGTGCGAATAGGTTGATGAGTGCGGGAGAGTGCATGAAATGCGAGAGTGTGCGTGAAAGCGTATGTGCATGCGCGCGCGTGTGTGTGTGCATGTGTGCGTGTGAGCGTAGATACGTGTGTGTGTGTGTGTGTGTGTAGTTAAATAACTAGCATCAATAACTTCAAATTAAATTTAAAATGGATAAGAGAAAATCGTGTGTATGTATAAATTCCGTATAAAAGTTGAATCTTATATTTAAGTTTATAACTTTCCTGACACGCCCAAATAAGAATTTTGTTAAAATCGAATGACCTGAAGTGCCACTTTATTCTTACGATTTTTAAGATTTTTAGGATTTTCTCGAAAATAATATTTTTTTGTACTTCTTACGTTTCTTACTTAATCGGTTTCTTGAGAAATTTCGTTGAAGTGAGGTATCGAGTAAAATTTCCGGAGTTAAGCAGCTTTTCACAAGTTCAATTAAATAGATAGGAAATCGTTGGAATTATCTTTCCCAGAATAAATATGAATTAATGTTTTAATTATTTGTATGTAATTATTTTTTATTATAAATGAATGAATTATCTATGCTTTCAAATTAATTTTAATGTTTACAAGTCAATAACTTCAAATTAAATTTAAAATGGGTAAGAGAATGCCATGTGTTGTCTCGCATAGATCTTTTTGGTATAACGGTTTGGTGTTATTATTGAACAATTTGTTTCTAATTTGAAGTTAACGTTACATTTCCATTTTACTAATAACAAAAATCATTTTAAATATTTAAAGTAGTTCTAACATCTGACTACTTCCTTAATTATCGGATTGTGTTATTGATAATCTCAATTAATAGCTAGAACCAAACCAAAAGTAATGAGCTGCACCGCATAGAAATAACTTTTATCAAAAACTGTACACTATAATAGTAATCATTGTAATGCATTTACCAATCTTCAAATACAATCTCAGTGTAAAATATTTAGTAATTGTTGAGCAAGGACGTTTAACACTTTAGAGTTTTAATTTGGAAATTATAAAAGAAATTAGTTTTCAATATAATTATAGAAGATGAACATCCGATTTTGATGAGGTTAATTTATAAAGAATTACTAAATATCAGACTGAATTTCTATTGACTTCAAAATTTTTTACTGGAAAAGATATTTGATTTCAATAGATAGACCCAATTTGTACACAAATTTTAGATAGCAAAAATAGCTGTTTGGTGGTGATGGTTTCTGTATAGTATTGTGTATAGTGGACATCGTCTTAGTATAATAATTCGAAGAAGATATTATTAGCTCAGCTAACTTTTTTTAATAAACCGCTTCTAACAATTTTTGTCCAAATCGCTCTGAATATTTTCACGACCCTTGCATAACATATGTTTTCGGTTTACGATAATCAGAAAATTCTGTTCTTACTTTCTACACAATGTTTTTTATTCGTACCACTACCAGTTTTGTGAGCTGTCAATCACTAAATTTCTTTTTATTGAACTGGTGTATCTTCTCGTACGCAGTCGTCATGTGCTGTTAATGATTCTTAACTTGTTACTTTCTTCACTCATTTTGCGAGAAAGGAACAATCAATTTTTAACAAATCACGATTTAGTTATACATTCATTTTTACAAATACCTACGTGCTTTTAATATAAATAATTCGTTGACCTTAAAAACATCCCGAATATAATAGCAAGCATTTATTACCCTTTTTTTATCAAATTTTGTCGATCATACATTTTAGTTCCTAAAATAGGTTATGTTGCTAAATTTAAGTATACCTCCATAATAATTAACGTTTAAACGACTAAAGTTCGGTAGTTCCGGAGAGTGGGTCGCAGGCATATGCATCACTAGCTTCACGAAAAAAAATTATAGCTGTTAATAAATTTGTAGTAATGAAGAGCGCCAGTTGGCTTATTTCAAAAATGCATAAAAAGAAAAATTCTTTTGAATTCGAAATCGATACGACTGTAACAGACCTAGAGAAAGTATCTCTATCACGTGTTACAGCAAAATTCGTAATTTTAGTAAATTATAGTAATAAACATATTTATTACAGAAATTAAAATACAATTTGCAATATAAACATTTTTATTACGGTTTCAATACTAAAAATTATTTGAAGTGATAACATTATGTATTAATTTCATTCATTAACAAAAAGCAATAATAATGACGTCACATGAGAGTGTATGATTGATATTCTTATTCTATTGATTATACAACATATGGCAGAGCAAAATATATGCAACAAAATTAATGATAAATAAAAGTTCAAATTTAGAAAATTAATTTTATGTGAAACTACCCTATACAAATTAATACTACGAGGGACAATTAAAATTAAATATAATATAGTTAATAAAATCAGAAAGTAAAACGTAGAAAATTTGCCGAGAAAGTTACTAGAGACATTTTAAATTAAACAAAATTATTGAAATTGCTAAAAATATGGAAACCTTTAACTTCCGGCTTGCGTATCCCAAGAAGTATAAGGAATAGAAGATGCTATTATCAGGATTTTTCGTTCAAGCATAAAGTGGATATTTAAATGTAAACTTCCGTATTTTGAAAATCCTGAAGATTCTTGCTTTTTACAGACGAATAATTCACGATACGACATATGTGGCCAAACTGTGACAATTACCAATGCCTGATGTAAGAAAGCGTTATGTTTACAGCATTTTCACCATGACCACCATTACTGCGACACTTACAATCCATGATAATTACAGTTAAGTTTCCATTAAGATCTTATAATGTTCCTCTATCTCTTTATAATATTTATAACTTTATAGTATAAAATAAACGTTAATTTCACAAATAGCTATGCATAAATTATGTAATATAAGCTTTGTTTATTGAATTTAGGAACATCTTATCCATTCTCTTGTCTTGTAACCACCAATAAACTTTATAACGATAACGTTTCTGTAGAAACCCAGATCTATCATACTGAAAATTCTGATATGATGTTTTTAATTTAAATGTACAAATTTAGCAACAGTGAATTGATTTGATACAAATTTATTTTGTATCGCCCCAAATATAGGTCACTACGATAGCGGTTTAAAAATACTATTTTCGCGATTGGTAAACATTGATGCGGTAAAATTAGAAATAATTTTTTCTACAAGTTTCAGAGAAGTGCCAAGTGCCAAGTGTTACAATGTTGGGGGTAGGTTTTTAATCTATTTAACTATAAGAAAAATTGTCATTTTAACCGCAATACAAACAAGATGAAACTTTCTGTTATAATGAAATAATGAAATATAATGTATAAAATTCGAAATTTCGAAGTCCATTTTGATCCCTTATATAGTAACAATCAAAAAACCTTAAAACTCCTAACTTTTATTTTGATGTGTACAAGTTCTATAAAAACTTTATGCTGATTGTAATACGGGATTATGATATAACCCCTAAATAAGAGTTGGAGAGGTGGTTTAGCTAGGATTTCAAAAAAAATATTTATCTAGGGTAAAAGTACGTAAGAAAATAGATTTAGCGCCAGTTTGCACTATTTTTCTACGAGCTTTAGTTTTTGAGCTATTTAAAAACATAAAAAGGGAAAACTTTGAGAGTGATTTTCACCCCTTAAACCGGTTTTATAGTAGATATAAAGAATCTATATCTCAAATTTTATCAAAATCCGCGGAAGACACGTCGCGGCATTCTCTTATCAATGGCATGGAATTTACAAAAGCAAGAAGTACTGTGAATTTTTTAACCAGGGAAGAATATTTTTCACATGCTTTTGTCCGAAACCAGACCACCGTTATGTGATGTTATTAATCATGCAGTAGGGTGGATAAAACACGATGTAGATTAGGAACGGGGACAAAAGACGAGCAAATGAGATTGTAACCAATAAACTTCATGTGCCAACATCACATTTCGTGTCATTTTCATGAATTTTGGTAAATCAGACTTTTAAGTCAAAGTTGCATTACCACAGAAACAAACTATATTTTATTGCAGACTAATTAAAAAATTTATTGCCAATTTGACAGCTAGTGCAAAATATAAATAGTAGTATCGAAAAATAAATTGCTGCAGCAAATGGATAAAATAATGAATAAACCACATTTAATTTCATATATAAAATATGAATTGCGCGTTCTTCCCCAACTTTAAATATGGCTGCCAGGAAGAAATTTGGCGAACACAGAGTCAAAAGAACCGCTTTTGTGTTCGTAAGTATTTATTCGACGGTAGTATCCATAGAAATTTAAGGCAAATTACCATGCAAAATTATCGTGCCCGGCTTTTCTTAACCGCATGCGTACTAAGACAAATTCTCCAGTACAGAATCAATTGTCGACAAATGGTTTGATAATAAAGGTTGTCTCGTAACACTTCAAATGGTTTAGCAGTGTATCCGGTTTTTTGGCTTGATATATCGACCACATTTTATATTAGCATTAACTCTTCAGCATCGTTAGCAACGTTTGAAATGATGCACGATAACAATGAATTGGCAGCGATGAAACTTGATTTTATTAAAAGATACACGACATCCGAAGGAGGTAAAGAAGGTGTGGAGTTAGGCGGGATTCTCAAGTATTTATTGAAAGACCTGTTCATCGAAATGCGGATGTTCTGGTAAGGGTTTGTAACGCTCACGTGGGTAAGTTCCTTTGATATTCATCCCAGGCACCTCGATAGCACAGCGGTATATTGAACAAGTAATAAAAAGTCATGTCGTTTCCTTCTTGTAGCGACTGGAAAACTGACTTCTCCAGCACAATGGTTCCCCCAACCATGTCGTAAGAATTGGAAGCGTCGTTAACTTTATGCAGTGACTATTTATTATCTCAAATTGAGTATGTGTGATACATGATGGGGAGGACATTGAAGAACCTAGCCAACCCTCTACAGACATTGGTGTTATTTAGGACACAATACCATAAGAAGACAAACGCTCTAATGAAAACCATGTCACAGCAATTTAGACACTTTTTAAGTAACAGGGACGTTATTTTTAAATGTAAATTTAATAAATGATTACCTGTTAGTAATTCAGAATTTTGCAAAGTTTGGTTAAAAAATGCATACCCTTTCTTGATGTTGGAACTCCATATCGATAAATATGCGTACCTGTTGAAAAGTTGACGGCTTTTTAGAATTAAAAGTAAACTAAATTAGTACGAGTAAAACATCTTGAACGCATTTTCACAACAGTTCTTGATTTGTCAAAAACGTACGGCAAAAGAAACAAGTTTACAAACGTGATAGATGGACGACGTGCATTCAAATATTCTAGTTCGGTATTTTTATATTTAACTAATTTATAAGTAATTTAATGATTGAAAGTAACCAAAATTGTGTAACAAAAGCGTGTGACGATTATTGGAAATATGCTATTTGATAATTGCTAATTAAAAAATTCGTACAGCGAATTCATAGAATAGCCGTCAAAAGCTTTGATAAATTAAAAGTACACATATGCAATTGGAAACATTTAATAACGTAAAAGAGTACAGAATTATAAAGCAAAATAAATGTTAAACCAATAACTAGTTTAGTTAAAATATTTGTAATTAAACAAATTAAATTATTAAAGAATAATCCAAAACAGTTATAAGGATTTTGATGCACAAAATAGATGTAAATAAAGTCATATGAAAATATTTCCCATGATAATGTCCAGTTGTGAAGTGTTAGGATAAAATAAAATATAACTTTATATATGCAGAGACCCCTAGCGATTATGTAATATTTAGTAAATATAATTTAGAATTATAGGAAATTGTAGGAAATAATTGTAAATAATATCATTAGTTAAGAGATGTCCCTGCAAACCAATGTAAAATGCTAAACCGTTCACTTCTTACATAGAATTACATAAGATTATAGAATTTCAAATGAAAATTGATTATGTTGAACTGTTAATAGAGTAAATTTAGTAATGTAACACTAACTGATCTTTGAGTCTCGTATAGCAGGCAAGTTACCTTTCCTCCCTGAATTTAAATCGCAGGATTTAGTTATTCCTCGTCATATTCTTGGACGACTTCAAGATATAAACGAATCTACCATTTTATAACGCCTATGGTCATTTCGAGGTGTTAAACTCTCTGTATAAACCTCCCCAAGGGAATATCAAAGGATTTATTCATTGGTATTGCTTCCTAGCTAAACCCTCGTTAATACCAAATAGATCTTAGGTGTAGTTTCGGACTTGGTCGACATACACGAGACCGCATATAGCCGCAGTGAAATCATATGGGACTTATTCTCCCTTAAATAAATTCACCTACCCCTTGAATCCCGATCTATAAAGCACATCCAACGCCCTCACTAATACACAAAACAATTCAGGCTCTGCATGTGAAAAACTATCGTATTTTAAACCATTGCATTGTTCATTAAATCATAATCTAATTATAAGTGATTAATTTTATGAACATGGAAAAGCTTATGTAGTTTAAAATAATTACAGGAAGCTTTCCAAAATAATTAAATAGTTTTAAAATTATAATTTAATTTTAAATAAATAATTTTATATATACCGAAGGGTACGCGTAATATAAACATTTATTATAGGAACATTTCCAAACTGCTATAAATACGCAGCGTGAAAGCTAACAGTAAAAAACGGTAAACCTTATAAACCGGAGTATAGCCACCCATATAGTAATAAACACATTAAACAGGAGTTTCCGAAAAAACTACAATTGACCACAGCGAAAGTTTAAACAAACGGAATTAGACAAGACCCGATTGTTTCAAATTCAAAAAATGCTTACAACCCATTGGCGAGCAAGGAAAATGACGGGAAGTTCCAACGTCAATATAAGCTTGACATGGAACAATTTTCGATTGTCTTGTACCCAGAGTAGCGTGTGCAACGTACCTCTAAGCCAGTACGTGTCAATATCACATCACCGATCATTCAGATGGGGCAAGTCCACAATGATACAAAAACAGCCTAAGGCTGAATATTAGAAAAAACTTCGAAGATGGCCAGTCCACCGATGATCTAATTAAAATTCGAGCCAGCAGTTGAGTTGTAACTATTCAAAATACAATTCAAAAATCAGAAGGTGTACGAAGGGCCCGATATTCAAAGTAAGATCAAAGTTACCTTCGAGCAGGGATAACAATTCGAAGAAGATACCTCGTAATAAGCTTAGGCTTCTGTTTAATGTTAATAAAAGGGTAACACATTGATATAAATTAAGCTTCATAGAAATGTTTAAATAATTTAAATAAAAGCATCCACTGGGTTACATAAAATAATTGTAAGTAAGAAGTTTACATAACTAAGATATATATGAACGCAAACCCGCTCGCCATAAACCAGTATTTATGACGGTTGGGGTAAATTGCCTAGCAATAACAAGTAGGAAAGCGTTGATTTATCTGACACTGTGGTTTTTTTTAAATAATATTATATTTGTAGAACTTGAAATAAACCTAATTATTTTAATTATCTCTTAGGGCTTAGTAAATAACCTTTATTTCATAATTCTTGTGTAAATTTATAAATTGTTATAATTGCATTTTAAATTTAATAAAACTCGTTTGTGTGAACGTTTAATAATTATTGCGAATTCTTATAAATCCCTCAGATGTACAGGTATTCATCTTAAAGATTAAATAACATTCAAATCTAGAATAACTTGCACTAAATACTCTAAAACAGTGGACTTTTGAGTGCATTGCAAAAATTGTAAAAATTAATTGGGGATCTTTTTAAAGGTGAAGATAGCAACCGCATCTCACTTCGTTTACTCTACACCTAAACAACGTAAAAATCAAGCTATTAAATCAATTAGCACCCTATTCTAAAACAACGCTACCTCATAAAGGTAACGTGACCAGACGAACAGCACGTAAACCTTAAAGCATAGATATGATAAAACGTTTATCGCTTTGTAGGCTTAGATTAAGTTAGATTAATAATTGTAAATAATGTATATATAAACGAAAAGGGTTGATAAATAAATAATTGAATTAAAACCCATCGCGAATTTTACTACATGAATAAACAAATAGATCACGTATGAATTTAAGTAAAATTATTATATTACGAAGTGAAATAAATCGCCAAAGCAGCGAAAAAATACCTATACAATTAACTAAAGCTTTCGTAAGTATAAAACATATAATTCGTCGTAAAGTAAATAATCAAAATATCATAAATATACAATTTGATCGAAAAGTAAAGTTTACTTACAAATAAATTATTGTGTGCCACAAACATAAATAAAGTTACTTTCCGAGCGCCCCGAACCCATGCCAAACACATCTACGACTTAGATAGCTGATAGGCTGAACGACAAAAGGTAATCGTTGCAAAATAAATACCGTCATGTACTCAGGACAAAAGATTCGATGCAACACCCAGAGTCGTTACAAGCGGTGAGATTTAATAACTGTTAAGATTGGAGTTTGCGAAGGTACGGATGTGCACTATGTAACGCGTCTAACGTAATTTTTCCAAAATATGTAGTTATTATCGTAAATTATCATCTCAAATTTAGATGTAGGATAGAGATATTTAATTTAAGTGAACATCCTCACCAGACGTTATTACATCAAGAATTTGAAAAATGTTCAAACATAATGTTGTACATTTTTGGAGTTCTTTTTCTGTTAGAAACTGATTTTTCTGCTATAATTTTATAAAATGTGGCATTTTATTGTTTCATCCCCTTTTTAAATATAACGAACTGAATATAAATTAGGAATTTTATAATTAACCTAAACAATATTAAACTAAATCAGTTCTTTAATATTGCTATTTGGGATTAGTTAAAATCAATGATACATACCGCCTGTAAAAACGACAGAGCACACAGATATTTATTTGAAATTATACTTGACTGTAGTAAATTTAACATGTAAATAGGGTTGTAATTATCCTTTATGTAAAATAGTGATTAGCCACTTAACTCATAAAATTGGACTAATTAATAGAATAAGGAAGTTACCGACAATGTCATACTTTAATTAAAGAAAAAAATAGAAAGACAATTTGATCACGTTTTTGTTACTTCTTAGATAGAAATAATAATTAAGGTAGATTAGTTTTGTTGGTTTGCTGAAGGAACACAAATTTTCCTTATGAACTATGAATCCTACAACATGGTTGCGGTTGATTTTATATTCAAATAAGTGTTTACATTTTGACCAACCTGCTATGTAAGCAATTCGTTAAGTATGATAATTTGACTATGTATCAGCTTTATAATCTCGAACAAAATCAAACAAACCTTGCAGTAACTAGTTATTATTTTTACAGTTCTTAATATAACTTTCATAAGGTGAAATATTTTTATACTACGTACTAGCGTAAATAAACATTGCAAATTTTATTTTTGCCTTATTCATTGTTAAACATTTTATAAATTCAATTAAAGTCAAAATATAATCACTTTTTTTCTTAACATTTTTTAGAAATAATGGTTTCGCTATATTTACAATAGGTGCGCTAAAATTTTATGCAACATGATGTTATTGATCCAAACCTTAGTTATTTTATTAAGCTTTTATATTTGTTATTCGATATTTTGATTTTAGTGAACAACTGATACCACATTATAATTATGACTCATTGTATAAGTAAGAGGGGGCTACAGATGACAATAAAACATAAGGGTACTGCAAGTAGAACAACGTATGTAGCATAGCAAATTAAGACCATTTTCTTATTAAAAAATTATGTTCGGTAATGTAAAAATAAACTTCGAATCTTGCTTGAATAGCTTTTATTAATGCTATAAATATTGTACGCACACATAGTAAACATGAAAATCAAATTTCAAAAACATTAATTAGAATTGAAAAATTACAGCTATTAAACCTTACCCTTATGAAAAAATGTAGGCAATTAAATGCACTCTTTGATTATTTCAGTAATTTAGAGAACATAGATAATTCAGAGATTTGAATAAAAAGTAAATATAAAAATAATGTTTATATATCATTAAAATATTAATTTATATTCATTTCAAGAATGATATATTTAATGGCCATCTATTCATTAACTGCTTAACATCGAAGGTTTTACGATTACTTGATTAACGTAATTTCTCCAAACAAACCGACTAGATCATGTGAAACACTAAATGTGTAAGAACCATAGCAAATTTAACAAAAATGTTAAAACCGTTTTTTAGAAAACGAAAATCAGGATAGATTTTAAAAACTAAGAGGCATAGAGACGCACAGACACGCAGGCACGCACCCACACGCACGCACGCATGCAAGCACGCACGCACACGCGCATTCACGCATGCACGCACGCACGCACGCACGCAAGTATCAGCGCACCCGCGATTTCCGCGAATACGCGCACACGCGCACCTGCCCATCGGCGCTCACGCGCACCTGCCCATCGGCGCTCACGCGCACCAGCGCAACCGCGTGCCAGCGCACACTCGCAAGCGTCTATACACGCACGCGCACATGTGCGCACGCGCGGCATACACACGCACGCACGCACCCACGCACGTACATAACCACGCATGCACGCACGCATCCACACCCGCGCACGCGCACCCACGGATTCACGCACACATGCATCCAAGGACCGACTCACGCACGCACGCACGCAGGCACGCGCGCACACACGCACGCACTGAGGCATGCGCCCACGTACGCACGCGCGCTACCACACACACGCACACACGCATGCACCGCGAACGGCTACTCGCATGCCCACACGCCCACCCACCCACCGGCATGCTCGCACCCACGCACCCAAGCACGCGCGCATGCACACACGCGCTCACACACACACACACATAGATTCCGCTATTGCAAAACTTTTTGAATTTTGGAAAATTTTTACTTTAGTAAAATATTTCCATTTTTAAGATTTTTGGAACAATTCTAAATCTGATTTATATAAATAAATGAGTCTTTGTGTTAGTCATGTATTAAGCATGTACTTCATTAATTTAAATAACAATTATCTTTAATATAAAGATCAAATATCTTATCTATAGCAACTTTAAGTTAGTAACGAGACGCAAGGGTCTAATGAACTCTGACTAATATTTTATTAGTTTAAGAATAACTTGATATTGTACCTTTACTTTTTGTTATAATCGTCCAGACCTTGATATAAGTAATTGTTTTGTTATACTCTTTAGTAAAGTTGTTTACGATATCCTAGTGTTTCTTATTTTAGCATCGGCAAAATTTGTTATGTGGATTTAATAAACTAGTGTCGCCAAATCATTTTCATTTCATAACGTTTACATGTTTTCCCATTTATTATGTATAATCCATTTTTTTTCATGTTCCACCTACTATTTAAATTAATGACAGTGGATTAGTAACACCTTGTATAATTGGGAGGTCATATGTCATATATCATATGTAATATCATTATTTCATGTTCCACCTACTATTTAAATTAATGACGGTGGATTAGTAACACCCTGTATAATTGGGGTGTCATATTGCAGAAAATAGTGCATGCCTCTTATAATAAATGTTACATTGAAATTTTATTGATTGTAACTTCAGATAACTGTGATATATATATATATATATATATATATATATATATATATATATATATATATATATATATATATATATATATA
>JAHWXV010177825.1:0-10453 GCA_024586415.1 Phrixothrix hirtus
AAACATTAAATATTATCCAATTCATATAACACAATTTAATATTTCAACAATTAATAATTACATAAATAAAAACTAAAGCCATATTGAACAATAATTTCTAGTAATATGTAATAATAATTATTATTTCTAAATAGCCAGGCAGTCTTCTAATTTTTTAAAGGTATCATTACTCAGGAAAACACTCAAATAGATTCTGGTTTCTTTTGAAATAATTTTTAAAAGTTTTGCTTACTTGAATGAGCTAACCTTGATTTTTAAATTATTTTGCCTTAAAAACCTTGAAATTTGCTTGAATTTTTTTTGTTAGAATCGCTGGATCATCCAAGCTTACTCCCACCCAAGAAATTCAAAGTGCAACCATCGGCTGACAAAGTTATGGTGACTATATTCGGGAATGCTAATGGATGTTGATTTTCTTGAGAAAAGGAAAACAGTTAATGCTGCTTATTATAGCGAAGTACTTTATAAAGTTAAGCTGGCTGTATGCACAAAAGATCAAAATGGCGTGGTCTCCTATGCAAAGGCATGGCAATATTTATCCATATACATCTCAATTAACAAACAATGTCACCCTCCATATAATCCAGACTTGACCCCAAGTGATTATCAAATTTTTGGAAGGCAAGAAATTTAACTATGATACGGAAGTGATTGATGTAGTGCAAAAACAGCTGCATTGTCAACCGAAAGAATTTTTCCAATAGAAATACTGAAGCTACCAGAGCAATGGACAGATGTATCTTACAGGGGGAGGTTGTTCTTTCGAAAAATGACGTATATATAATGTGTTTACCAGAAAAAAATAAAATGCAGGTCAAATTTAAACTGCCTTCATATTTATTGGAGACAATAAAAATAAAAGACATTGTATTTCATATCTAGAATAAGTTTTAAAAAATAAACAAGTTGAGTACTTCTAATTTTAGTCAATTTTTTCCTTTATGCATTTATTATTACTTGCTTATAAACCCTGAGAAATTTTTGGATCAGCTAGTTTAGGTAGCATGCAATTAAAATAGAATTCTTTTAATTTCACCAACACAAAGTTATTCCAATAACTTTGATCTTTTTCTATTCTAATAATTTCTAGATCTACATCTGTATACAGGGATATAAGTAGCATTATTTAATGCAAACCCAAAACTGTATAAAATTTTGATCTACCTTAAAAAAAAATGTTGCTGGTTTTTACGTAAATATTGATCACAAATCCGGATCTGTAATGACCTTATGTTGCATTGTAAATTAGACTTTTAAATCATTTTGGAAATGTTTCTATTCACAGTTGAAATTCTGCCTTTGTAAATTAGACTTTCTGTTTAGCACTGATGTAGTGTATTTGAATTAATAGTTAAAGTTTAGTTAAGTAATAAAAATTTGGGGATAATGTAATTTGAGTTGCCTATCTTTACTCACGCTCTACCTGTATAAAATATAATATTATCTTTTATTTGAATGTCGCTTTTTATTATTAGAATGACCATTGTGCTGTTCACACCTAAATTATAATTGTACTAAATTTTCGTTGTCATTTTGGGTGCTGTTCTGAAGGAATACTCGTCGTGAGATTAGGTATAACTATTGATTTTGTATTTTCTTTGTCAACTCTGATTTCGAATATTGTTTTTTATAATGTTTACTTGGGGTATCAAATATTTACTTTATTTTTATGCTGCTGCTTACATTCTGATGGCATTGAGCTGGTCTTTGGTTTAGTTTCTGCCGTTATTGATTTTGTATTTTCTTTGTTAACTCTGATTTTGAATATTGTTTTTTTATAATGTTTACCTGGGGTATCAAATATTTACTTTATCTTTATACTGCTGGATGCTGATTCCATACTAGTAGCCCACCATCAGCTTAGCCGTTTGTGAGCTTTTCATTTTTTATATCCTGCTTCAGCCCACATGTGTCAGCTATGAAAACTACTTTTGATTATTTTGATGTCCGAACCTTTTGTTTCATATCTAATTTATTTCTCCAGTGATCTACAGTTTTGGTCAAGAATCTTAAGCGATTATGTTAATGGTCTTTTGAATTAATAAATATATAATTACGAATTGGAGCTTTGTCTACCTGATCATTTGAATTACTGCTGATCGAAGATCATAGCGTCGACCTAAATAATTTAAAAGCCACACCAATAAAATGTTTAAGTATCCTTAATTGTAATTATTTTAATAACCAATTGTAATACATTAATTTATCATACGAAACAGATTGTTTATCCTAATTTATAATTATATTAACCAGTGTTTAGATGGTTATAACCTCCATCTAGAATTACTCTAATTATTATTAAAAGAGCTGAAGGCAATTTACAAAACTGCACATTTATGTATTTATCAAGTGGCCCTGAAAATTTGGCCGTCTAGTTTTTATATCCACAACTTATCAGAACTTGAAGATTTCTAGCAGTTCTTGCTTCATTTAAACTATTGCAAACTTTAATTATTCTATACATTGCGTACAAGGTACTTTCAAAATTTATCATTCTGTAGTTGACTTCAGGATTGAGGCACAGTTATTATTAGAATCTACCCTTAATTATTATCTTTATACACCATATTCGCCTTAAGCTAATTATTATCTTTATACACCATATTCGCCTTAAGCTAATTATTATTATCAAGTTTTATAATCCTTTCATTCTTTTATTACTGCATAGATTTAAGTGCTGACTTATTTATTTTGAATGACTGTTGATGTTTTTTTACACTATATTAAAATTAAATATTAATCTGGGGTCTATAAACTGTTGGGTGTTTGGTACCACTAGATTTCACTTTTCTTCTTCTTCCTGATTTCTTGTTTAATACAAAGTTTTCTTCAAGGTATTTCGATACTACAATGGACATATGCTTTGAGATTATTCATTTGGCACAAGATGAGCTGGAGTATGAGTTGCAAACAAGGGGAGTTTCAGAGACATTACTCATAGAGATAATGCGCAAAACTTTATGCAGTATGGTTAAGCTTAGTCAGTCACCAGACTCTAGTTATGTGTGTCCTGCATGTCCTTTCTCTTTTGAACAAGGTTTTGCTGCTTTTATATAAATGATTTTATATAAATATATACAAGGTAATGTCAGTATTTTATATTTTTGAATGTGTTTTGACAGGACTCTGTATAAGCCAGATTGAAGATTAGTCTTATTATGTATTTTTGAATAATAAATAATCCTTTGGATTCATTAGCTAGACCCTAAATTGCAATATAGGTGTGAATAAATCATGACATAGTAAGTTGTTAACAGGTTATTCTTCTTGAGTGTATTTTTTAAAACATTGCAAAGTATGCTTTATTTAATTTTTGTGAAATAGAGTTGATATGATAGGAAAACATAAGCTTAGAGTCTACAAACACACCTAAGAATTTTGTTTGATGATTGGTATCAAAATCTGTCCTATTTATAGAAAATGATAGTCCCTTTCGTGACCAATATATATTATAGCTCTTGATGAAGATGGTTTTTTTACAATTGATGATTAAGCGGTTTTTATAACACCATTCCATAAAAAAATTTAGTATTTCATGTACCTTCAGTCATTCTCTGTACTCTCATCACTTACAACAATGGAAATATCATCGGCATACATAAATGGCACACACGCTTAAACGCTCATATTCATAAATCATAACCTATGATAAGTTAAGTAAAATAGTTAGGAGTTATTAATTTACAAAGTATTGTCAATTATGCACAACATTTTGGAAAAATCAAAATATCTCAAAAAATGTTAATTTTAGGGTTAAGGAATGTTAATGCAAACTAATGGATAATTACAAGTAGATCTTGAATCTATAATAAAAAACACCATGCTATTTACAATAAGGAAGTTAATGATGACTTCCACTATAACCAGAAGTGTCTCGGCCATGCTAATATTTTCACCATGTAGAGTATCAACAAAAACCTTTGTATACAAATTTTCAGTTCAAAATTCTTTGTAGTTTTCTGTAAATGTTTGATAGGCTAACTTACTTGAAGCACCCTGTATTTAGTTTTAAGTTGAACATCGTGTGTGTGTGTGTGTGTGTATGTGCATGCGTGCGTGTGGGCGTGTGTGCGCGTGTGGGTGTGTGTAATGAACAGATTAACTAACATCAAAATGAAAAGACATTGTTTTAATTTACGATAAAGCATTTTGAACACTTCTCGCAAAAAGGTGTTTCTTTATTTGATGTGTTGTATAACTAGATTTTTGATAATACTTTTGTGTTTAAATATAGAAAGGTCACTATCAAAAATTAACTAATATTATTAAAAGAATGTGTTATAACGATGGAGATTCATTTAGAATATTTTATATATGTTAAAAAGGGAAATATTAAAATTATGTTGCTTATAAAAACATAATATAATTGAATGTGTTTAAAACTAAATGTTCAATTTTTGTATCTGTAAAATTATGTATGAATAAAAATGTAGGTAATTGATAATTGGGCTAGGTTAGTGTTACACCAAATATGCAAATACAGCTTCAGTAATTTAATATTAAAACAATGTTATTTCCTCTTCGATACATACTTGAAATTGGATTGTCTAGACATAATTCATTTGTATACATATTTTCTAGCAGTTTTCAAAAAAGTATTCTATTTTGTGATTCTGTTAATGGACTTGGTTGGGCCTCCACACTAACATGTTAAAGTATCTCGATCTATTTTAAAATCACCCTGTACATGCTAATTAATGAATATGGATAATGACCATTGTTTTAAATTGTCCTTGTTTTTGTGTATTTATAAATACCTGATGTATTTATGAAGTTATAACACTTTTCAAGAATCAGTATAGCTGTTACTGTGTTGTATTTTGCTTAACTGATAAATAAAAAGTCAATCAATATTAGACACCAGTTAAAAAAATAGAGTATGTATATAAAAATTATTTTGACACAAATGAATTGTTTTTCACATATTTACAGCTGCCATTGAGTTTTCAATCTGTCACCATGCTTTTTTATAATGCAGGTACTGTGAATTTTATATATTTTAAAACAACTATTTACACTTAAAATTAAATAAATAACGCAGTAGTAATGAAAATCATATAATTAATTATCTGACAAGAGTCACTTATTTCCAATCAAATTTGAATTAGAAAGTATTGGTAAGTCACAAATTTCTTATAAATATGTATGCTATAAAAAAATAATTGTCATCAAATCTTGCGATTTTAATAAATAGTTTTTAAGCATGACTTCAGGTAGTTATTGAATTTTTAAAATCAAAAAGCAATGTAAAGTAATTTAATTAAGGTAATAAGGAAATATGAGCATAATTGATTATTTTGAAAGAATTTTTTTATAAAATTATTGATATTCTATACAGGTTTCAATTAACCCATTTAAGACCACTATATAACTCAAAATATTACAAATTTTTGTATTTAATGTTGCCATATGAATATTTTTAATGCATTTCAATTAACATTTCAAAAAAAATTTCTTTATACAAAAAAACATGTTGCATGAATGCATATGAAATGAATTTAAAACTTACCGTTATAATATCAGTTTCATTTTCTGTGATAGAATTGAAAGTATTCTGTGTGGAATGGTATTTTGCACTTCGTACACATGTACACCGTTTGACTTTTTCAAAGTTTACATTGTCTTCGCCAACCTTCTTTTGATTTCTCAAATATATGTGCAACTTGATCAAAGTGAATTTCATACAATAGTAGGACAGAAGCAAGTTCATGGAGTGATAATGATTTCTCTGCTTTGTTCTTCTTCAAAAGACATTTAAGAACACAAATTAATCTGTGGCATATGATTTTCTTTATACATGTACCCATGCAATTTGCATGCATTTACAACTATACTGTTCACTAAATTGGTGAAAAGAGGAAACAGTTACTTTTTTCCTCTAATTTTGATTCTATAATTTGCAAAACCATTGTCGTGTAGATTAACTCCGTCCATATAATTATTATATTCAGAGATTATTCTTGACTGTGGAACAGATACGTCTTTTCCTTGGCTATATCTGTTCACAGTGGTTAGGGGTTCTACATTTTCGCAATTGCTAATAACTGTAACTACAGAATTATCATGCCAATGAACAACACTGCCATTTTCACAATTATATCTTGAATTATAAGACCCTCTTGCTTTTTTCCCAATGAATTTGGTAAGTTGTAAAGGATAGTCGATAGTTTTATTTTCTTGAATTGTTCCGATGGCAAATAACCCATTGTTTTTCAAATGTTTCAAAAGATAACTAGAAAAAAAATTATCAAAATAGATTTTATGAGTGATTTGATTACCTACTAATGCAAGGAGTTCCAGTACAATGTCTCTGCCCAAACCTAAATCATTTTTATTGTTATACAGAATTTCCTGCATACGGAATAAACTAAAATAACTAGTTTTCACTAGATCCTAAGAGCATCATATTTTGAATCCAAAATGAACAGGTCCAAAATATGACATTATTTGTTCGTCAATGGATAGGTAGTGTTTGAAAATTCTGAATTGTGTATGATTTTTATTCAATTTATCAAATAAAGGTTGAAGTTTTGTAAATATATCTTCTTTATTGAGGTTTCTGCTATCTTATAAATGGATATTTCATTTGATATCTTTAAATTGTGACATAGAATTTTTCACATTTTGCATTCCCTCATCCTCATCGGACGACTAGCACCTATATAGTAGGGGAAGAGTGTGATATCCACTGAGAATAAGTATTTTTAAAAATATTTCAAGATCTTATGTATTTAGTTGAAAATTTTGCCGGTTGTTTTCCCATGCATTCATCAGAGAAAATTGTATAATGGTATTCATAACATACTCATCAAAGAATAATTGAAATAATTTTATAGGTGTTTTTCCATGTAAACTCTAATAGTTTCCTTATATCTTCCTTTTTGTTCGACAAGGAAATTATATCATAATCAACAGATGTCTTACACCATGTAATATAATCCAAATTTCTTTTCTTCATCTGAATGTTAATGGTAATGCCTTGAATCTCAGCCGATGTTCCAGCTTGGGTGTTATATTCAACAAATAACCTTGTACGTCCTGGCTAAATCATTAAATACTTTTAATTTATTACCTTCATCTTTAAAGTTACTGATTATAATATATTATGTGGATAAAAGTAGAATAAAACATACTCAAATAGCCAAATTCCTTACTCACCATTTTGTTAGGTTATGTGTACAGTTAAATCCAATGTAGATGCCCAGTTTACAGAAATATTTCATGAATGGTCACAGTCTGATCACATTCTTTTGTATTATACTTTGTTCTTGCTAATGAGGTTCTGGTGGCTTATTGAGATAACAATATCATTTAAAGGGTAAGTATACAAATAATTTCAGTAAACTGCTACTATTTCAATCAACAAATTTGTGCAATTTTTCAAATAAATTAAATATGACTTATTTATTTCTTAGTTTATTTAGTTAATTTAAATTTAAGTTATACATACTTTGTTCGTTCGAAAATACTATTTACTTAAATTGGTTTTTGAAATAATACCAACTTAATATCCACTTAAATCTGCAGGTACCCGCGATTATTTGATTCATGCAATTTTCCTAGAAAAATAATACCAGAAAGGTAATAAAATTAAATATGAAGTTTGATTTACTTGGAACTTTTAATTTTTGAATTTTTTTGCCACAAATATACACACTAATTTATAAAAACATGATTTTTTGACTTAGAAGACCCGAAAACGCGTATTTCCATTAAATATTGAACCTTGAAAATTTCATGGAAAACATTTTCTCCTCGTATATTTTATATAGAATACGAATAATAAATTATAGGCACTTTCTAAAATTACAAAGAATAAAGAATTATCGAAGTTAATAATATGAATTATTTGGAATATTTTGTTTTAAATAGATATTTCAATTTTCATTTTATTTAAAAATTAACTATTCTATGAGTTATTTTATATTTGGATGTTAATTGATTTTGTGGAATTACTGGATGCGTTGCAACCGTAGCACTTGACAATTGATGTACTGTTAATTCCAAATGGTATACTACTGTTTGCTTACCCGAAGTCCTACAAACATGAAAGGCAATTGAGAAGAAGACTTTTCTTACATCATGATAATGTCTGTGCACATACTGCCGCTAGAACATCAGTATATTTAAGGAAGAAAAATGTTGAATTGATGGATCATCCGGCATATATTCCGACTTAGCACCCAATGATTTTTTTTATTCCCACAAGTTAAAGATAAGTTGCGAGGAATATGTTTTACTTTGCGTGATGAAGTTGTTGTTGCTTTTAAAAACATATCTTCAGAGATGTGGAAAAAATGTTTCAAAAGCTGGTTTTTGCATATGCAATAGTGTAATGACTAATGGGGAATATTTTGAGAAGTTATAATAAATTTTTTATGAACTAACCTTATAAAGCTCAATATTAAGAGACCAACCCTTGTGTTTAATCTTTGACCACTTCATTTTTAATTTAAATTTAATGAAAGTGATATTAACTTCAAATTAAAAACTAATCACTCAATAATAACATTAAACCATTATAATAAAAAATATACATAAACCAAAGCAATGATAATTGTAAATTAATTAAGTAAATAATCCAAACATGGGTTTCAAACTTTATTATAAATTAAGAATAATTAAAATTAACTAGTTTAATTTAAAATAACAGACCCATGTTATGTATAATTACTTCATTATATTTAAATAATGCATACTTAGGAAACCTTATAAAAAGGCGATAGCCAGCAAGATTTGATTTCTATCTAAGGTTTGTGTCTTTAATGAGTCATTTTTATTTATGAATTAACAAATACTCCCTTTTTTAATTTGACCTCTGACAATTTTGGAAACACTTGTCTCAAATATTAGAAATCATTTTCCTTCTTAATTTCTTTCACGAATGTCTTCATTAGTCCCAACTTGATGTAAAGGGAAGGTAGTACATTTCAAGGATAAACTGGAGGAACATATTCCAACGTTTTTGTCCCTGGTATGCATTCTCATCTTTCTAATTATTCCTTGGTTTGATAGTGCATGTTACTTGCACAACTATTCTATAGGCATATGGAATAGTAGTGTTTAATGTAGCCAACTCAAGAAGCAAAGCAAAGCAATGAATCAAATGCTTACCTAAATTCAACAGGATGTGCTATAAGGATAGAATGTTTTTGATTCCTACTATGCAAGAGTGCATCTTTAAGGCTATATTTAAGCGAGTCTATAAACAAATGCCATTATCCATGAATATGTTTGAAGTCCACAAACATCATGAACCCATCAATGTCCACATAAGCACATTGAGTTCTTCATCTATAAATATTGTAACGAAACTAGTTAATTGTTTTTAAAATGTTTATTTATATTCACTAAAATTACAATTATTTATGTACACTAATTATTTAAATATTTATTTTACAATCCACTAACAGCAAATATTTATATTTCTATTTATGTATATTTATATTCATCAGTAACTTACAGCACAAGATTCTGACAAAAACTAACTAAGAGAATTTAATCTGCTGCTTATATATAAAGATATATTCTAGAATAATACTGAAGGAGATTCCAGAATATTACTCATAATAATTATGTAATAAATTGTAATTCTATGACTTATTGCTGACCTAATTGAATTGACAGATATCGGTTACTGCAATGAGGCATTTGGGGATTACATCATCTACTTTATTCTAGAAAAAGGTACTGGATATTTCTAGAATCTTCCATCAGATTTCTATTATTTCTAATTTTCATTATAATATGCAAACATGGTGTCTGTAGAAAATCATTTTTGGTTTTTTTTTTGGGTAAAACTCCTTCAACGTCATGGCTAGAATTTCGGCATCTTCCTTTGTTAATTTCAAGTCACCTATGAGATTGTTCAATTAAATTTGATACAGAGTATCTCATGAATCAGGGAAAAACTCCCTTATTGAAGGACACTGAACCACAATTGTCAGGTAGTAGTATTATTCCTTCATCATTATGTACAGATTCAGTTGGTGTACTTGGAACAGCCATATTGTTATCATGAGTAACATGATTCATGGTAGATTGACAGATTAAGCATGAAATTATACATTTATTTTTCCTGAAATACCTAAACACTTCTGTCATTAAAATAATAATAGTTATTATAATAATTGGTTTGTTCTTGCCAAATTGCAGATACAGCAAATGGTATTGCATATTTTTACTGCACAACCACATTGATATACCTTATATGTTTACTTAGTGTGCCTTTCTTTTCTTGTCCCTAATCATACTGCCAAAGTACAGTTTTCGCCATTCTTCCAATTGGTTTTTTTGTGACTTCAGAACAAACAATGCATACACATCACAGAAACTATCAGACAAGTTTCTGTAGCAGCGTCCATATTCGGTACATATTTTATGTTTTAGTACATATTTTTAACACGAGTCAAAAAAGTATCATATTTTTACGAATGAGTACATAAAGTACATA
>JAHWXV010178011.1:0-13717 GCA_024586415.1 Phrixothrix hirtus
AATCTACGCATAGTAAAATACAACATCCCTTAGTTATTTAAATAAAAATAATTTACTAGAATTGCTTTAAATTTATTTAGTGATATAGATAAATCTAATTTCGGAATATTGTTTGTAAGTAAATTGAATAATCGAAGCATGGTAGTCATAGGAGAGCACAAATAGTTTCGCAATTGCATTAGAATATAGAATAAAATTGAAGAACGTACAAATCGTGATGGAATTTTCAAATTAAAGTACGAGAGTAGTGTGGGATCGTCAATAGTGTTACTCCATATAACATGTTTACTATCTTTAATGACAGTTAGGAGTGCTGTCTTTCGACCAGATTCGCACCTAAGGTTAATTCATATATTGAAATATATAGCTAAAGATGGCTAGGCTCTAAATTAAACATATAGCTTAATATACTGATATCAAAATTAAGGAAAGGTGTTGTGCATTAATATAAATTAATTAATACACGGCTCAAAATACCTAATTGTGATACAGCATACAAATAAAGAATGAAAGAGTTCGGAAAGGAATGGGCACAACTTTAGAAACATTTTCAAAGGTGACCGGGGATCGAACCCGGGCTTCCAGATTTGTACTCTGGCGTGTTCATCACTACATCACCGCCTCAATCTCCGGTTACTCTGAAACTTTTTCTTTACATATGCAACTATGAACGATATGGTTTATATAAGATGTTTACTATCTTTAAAGGCTGTTAGGAGCTCTCCTAATAACTTACATGTTGCAATATTCTTCGTTGAGGGTAAAATTTGAAACTATAGAATAAGATCAATTTCTCGATTATAAGCATTGAGAGGAAATTTTGAAATTATGGGATGACGACATATATTGACTAATATTAAAACTTCGTTAAATGGGAAATTTGAAAGTATTGAATAAAGATTGTAACGGTTCAAAGCTGAGTCTTTGAGTCACGGGACCAATAAAACTAATTTATATTTTTGCTTCCGGGATTACTCATCGGAGCGGGTAGGCTCTGTTCGGTATGGTAGAAGGCACCACTTGCTGCTAGAGCCCTCTCTTGGAAAGGTTCGTAGTTGGTGATCCTAAATAGGAGAAAGTTAGGTATTAAAACGGAGCGGCTCTCGAAAGTGGTAGCGACTACTTAAGTGAAATGATATTTTTACAGTCGTATATTTAATAACTAAGCACGGCGGAAATAATAGGGTGGATAAATCCTTCAAAAATAATTTTATTCGTAATAACGAAAATATTAATTTAAATTGAACACTTTCTAGTACCTTGTACATATTTATATTGAATGATATTTACCTGTTACAAAGTAAATAATTGGATTTTAAAATACTAGAAAGCTTCCAATGCAAAAAGGCGTTCTCAGAATTAAGATAATTATCATAGGCGGCTAGCGTCGCTTTAGTTTTTTTCAAGGATGCGTACGCCGTCCGGCGGAATATTATGTACCCCTGTCACTTGTGAATTCTGCTAGGATAGTTCTGAATCCTTCCAGGTGCTAAAGGGGCCACGTCACTCGCGGACGTGCTCCTTCGCATTATGACTCGGGTGGTTCAGACGATGATCCATTGGTTCACTCATCACCGTTGCCACACTGTAGACTAAAGTATCACGGGTTGCTGTCATCAAACAGACTCTCGCTACCTAGTGAACACAGAGATGTTTGACAACGACGTATTCACGGGCCCTAGTGATGGTTGTATGTTCACTACAAATCCAACACAACGTTTGAACGCTCTAGTTAAGCTTATTCCCGGGATCTGGCCGCTGTAGAGCAAATCGTCCGCTTTCGACAATAAGCTAGACAGCTTCGGATAATAAAAGGGGTTTCACCCTTTCAGACGGTTGAACTAATTTCGAAGCTTTAATTCAACGACGGTGGTTTCGAAGTTATAATATAAACATTTCGGCGTAGACGGTTCGCGTTCTTTGCAGTTGACAAAGCGCTTTATAGTTCAATAAAAATATCTCGATCTTCCAGGCAAAGATGCTCCTATTCTTTATGCAAAGAATGGCATGGTATTAGCTCCAGCAAGTAATATCACGAACTATAGGTGTTAGGTCGAGCACGGAATTGCAAAACTATCCTTTTAGCCTGAAAGCTTCGTTCTTTTATACAGAGTAGTCGGTATTTCGTTCTATTTTCCTCAAACGTTATTGATAATCTTTATTCGGTCTTACGCTTATTGATAAGCGTATCGCTCATATGCTTTGATTAGCAATTTATTTATAACGTAATAATGCGCAATCCCAATTAATATTTTCTTGTCAATTAATATCGATTTTGAGATTGTTTTATGTTTGTTATATATTTCGGTAGCAATCTTTATTCACTTTGAACGATTTCTTAATTTTTCGGTTATTGCGTAATATTTCGTTATCTTTAAGTTTTACTTAATAACACTGTATTTACATGCAGGTTACTGAACAACATTTATTTTAAATTAATTCGTAGCCAGTCACTCCCGGTTCGCTTCTTTGTCTTTTTAAAATGTCTTATCATTTAATCTTCTTGTATTTTGCGTCGCTTTTTCACATTAACATATTTCGCTGGAAACGTTAAAAGATTTCTATTGATCGATATTAAAATATATTAGATTTGATGTATTGTTTAACATAGGTGAATTTTTTAAGCGCGATTGTTCTATAAATTGTAATTAACTTTAGTTCTGCATTCGGAAATTGTTTTAAAATTCGAATAGTGAACTACATAAGTTTATTTAGAATAAATCATTAGAATTCATTTTATATGCTTAGATCTTGGAGTCTTCAGGCAGAAAAACGGCAGAGCGGAATATAAAATATGTAGTACCTTAGGATGCTCCAAGTCCACCTCAAATACATATTTTACAGCAATCCAATCTGAAATTACATTTACTCATTAAAGTTCTTGTGTCTTAAGTCACTAAAATCCGCTGGTGTACCGACTCACCAAAGTGGGCATATCATAGCACATTAGCGCAGGTTAAATTGAAAAAAAGCATGGATTTACTGATTAAGTATTCAAGCATGGCCAATAAAGCAACAGTGGAGCGAAATTGAATTAATGCAGTTGTCATCGTTCAGTCGTATTATCATAATCCGTTTGTTTGGTTCACTGCGACTTTGGGATGCGGAAATTGCCTAGTCTTCTTGGACAAAAACTGTTATATAGTCATTTCGGCATGCCTACTAGAAGTTTTCAAAATCTGGAAGAGTTTCACTGCCTTCCCAAATATCACATTGGCACGGGATCTACGATTTTATTTCCTTCTCCGCTGAAAAATTTACCGACCTCTATCGGGTTTGAACCCCGTCCCTTGGGTGTATAGGCAAACATGCTAAGCACTAGACCAGTAGTGGCCAGTGTATTATCATAGTGCCTAGTTACCTTTATTGTGATTTGATGATAACTAGTTTTGAGCATATCAGCTAAATGTAATGGAATAATATTGTATTCCTCACCACCTTTAATACCAGCATTCTTTTTTCCTTTTTATTTATTTTTAACAACAGATAGGTCGCAAACATTTAACAAAATGGCTATGTTTAGTTTTAAAGGTTTTCTAAATTATATTGAATATACACTTATGGGAAATACAATTCTTTTAACACATCAAAAATTTTGTAATTATGATTTGAACCCATAAAACTCGAATGTGATATAGAGGGATATAAAACTCTAGCTATAAATATTTCTATGCAATAATTATCACGATTTCTTACATTTGTGCGTTCTATTCAAAGTTTTATAGTAAACTAAAGGCCAATGAATAAATTGTCCCCGTTAAATTGATTTATATTGACACTCATCTGTGAAGCCATTTGGGTTTGAACCTAAAATATTTATGCCTTTAAAGTAGGCCAGTTCATGAAATTTACAGTTTAAAATATTTATTTTAAATTATTGTATCACTAGCTCGTTATTTTCTGTGCCTAATTCTAATAAACGAGCGTACTTGATGGCATGAGTGAACGTCCTCCATACTGATGTTACATCAACAGGGGGATTGCGTTATCAGTATTCATACAATGATTTCTAGAATGAACAAACCTAGCGGAATTCTCTACAAGATCAGCTATAAGCTACGAATTTACCTTAAGAGGCGGGTCCTCAGAAAGTGTTCAACAGATGGCACCAGATGTTATTTTTTTACTTGTTTTAAATAAATTAAAATCTTTTGTAAACTGTGTAAAATATTGATATAAATGTTTTACTAATTTCTCTAGGAAGGCAAACAGAAATTTGTTCCCATGAATTTTAACTAAATAGGGGAAAAAATAATTTTACAATTTAAAATTTTTTTCTAAAATTATATCTTGAATGCCTACAACAAATACAAAAATAGAGTTTCACAAAGTCGTAGATGTCAAATAAAGCTAATTTTAATATTTTTGTAGATTGATTTGATGTTATTGAGGGAAACAGTTTGTACTGTTGATTAAATATTTCAGCTCCTCTCACGTAGATGGCGCTGATGGCGATACTTGTTATAAGTATCCTAATACTTGTCAAATTTGTACATTTTGTATTTGTGCATAACCTATTTTGCAGTATTTTAAGACATAAATAGTTTATTTGTTTTTAGAACACCTTAAAATGCAGAAAAACATTTAAATACATATGTACTAATATAATAAATATTTAATTAAACTTATTTTTATTAAGTGGAGAACAGGGCGAACAAAATTTATGCTTGCAATCAAGGTCTGTAATTTCTTTGTATTGCATTCAATTTAACTGCTACCTATTCCTAAATGAAGAATTATTATTCGCTTAATATTTAATACAGATTGTTGGTTTAGAGCAGTGACGAATTAATATAGATTGGTGCTATGTAATTGTTTCTACTAAGTGAATGCATTGTATGTGTCCTCCGATCATCTATTACAAGGAACGCTGTAATTTGTCTTTTGTCACTGATTTTGTTTTCCGCAATATAATAGTTGATATAGGTGGATATTTTTATCTTTGCAGCTATATCATAGATGTACAGTTAAAGCTTAAACATACTTAATAAACTTAACGTTAAATTTATATACATATGTTAGAAAGAGATACTAAATATAAAGTTTAAGTAACTCCGGAACTAAGTTTAAACGTATTAATTTAATAGTGTGACAAAGAGAGATAACGAGAAGGAGGTAAGTTGCATATCTTTGATTGAGAATAATATGTAACTTCACTTCTTTATTTATTAGTTGGGAAGGTTGTGAGTTTTACAGTAATTGCCATCTTTATATTTTTATAAAAAAACAGTTTTTTCAAGAGCTATTTTGTATATATGATGATACTACCTTACTTCCGATTACTTAATCATGTGAATTTAGGCTTGATCCAGCTAATTACAGATTACGAAAATGTAGGTTATGTTCATGTTCTAATTTTTGACAAGTATAGTAGATTTTGATTAAACTAGTAGCAATTTGTCTGTATTAAAGTAAACACTTATTTGATTTATATCTTTAATCTTATTTCATAAACATGTGAAGTGTGACGTCACTGCATAGGTAAAAAAATCCAAGTATAACAAAGCAATTTATTTAAAACATTTCCATAAAATAATCTTAAACCTATTTGTAGTTTATTCAATAATTGAAAAGCTGGTCCTTATTGTTTGGTTTGTAAGATGAGATTCAATTAAAGGTACATAGCTTTGCATTCAGTGTCTACTACATATTTTGCACCACCACTAGTGTTTCCAAAAATGTTAAATAAAACATGTATTGCATTATTAAAACAAAAATTTTATATATCTATAAGAAAGTATAGGTAAACTACAGAAGTGGATGTAAAATTTAATATTTGTACTTGCCGTCATTTGTAACCTGCATAAACAAAAACCGATATTTTTGAACGGTAGATGTTCATATGCCTGGTACTTTTAGGCAAATTAACATTCAAATCTAAACAAGATATTTCCTATTTAAAGATTTAAATCTTTACAAGGTCCGTGACTTAATGGGCAAACATGTTTTACTGTTAAACATACGCAATAATGTAATCTATTATAAAGCTTCTAAGAACATTATGAGAATTAAAAATGTAATTTAATAAATACGATTTGAATGATAAAGGGTTTTCACTATTAAAAACTGTCTTTCAATTATATCATACTCAGTGACAGGAAATATACACAATCTCCTAATAAAATTTGTAAATGCAAGCTCCACTACCTTTTTTAAAGATGAATAGCCAAAAATAATTTAATTTATAAAAAATACTTCAAATATCACGTCACTGAATAAAAATTAAAAAATATCTAGTTTACCTAAACTTTATTGTAGGTAATCTATAAATATAAAGTTACGCATACATATAATATTTACAAGTTTTGAAGAATGCAGTATAATAACTAAATACACTGTTCTGTTGTTCTGTCTCATTGCTATTCTTTATGCATGTCACTAGAGTAGTAGTTTTTTTCAGTTTTTCCTCTTGTTTTTTTGAATGGCATTTACATTATTTATAAAATTGCGTTAATTTTGGTAACACTTTTAGTTCTCAAGCTTCTTTGTCTTTCGCAATCTCTTTAATGAAGATTGGTACTTAGTCGTTTACATAAACTATAAAGCAACAAAAATTCCTTTTAGTTATATTTAATTGACCCTGTATTTGCAATAAACATAATATGAGGACTTGTAAAACAAAAATGTTAATCAGATTTACTTGGTAATAATAGCTATGTTGCAGGTACATAGATATATTTCACTTCAATTACAGCATCATCACCAAGTAGTCGTAAAAATATGAAGCAATTACGAAAATGAATGATAATTATAAAAAATTTAATTACCATCAGGCGAAGCAGCCAAACGCCCATATTCTTTATCAGTACAGAGGCGTGCGATTTGTTAATAACAGAATTGGGGAATTTTTCATGAAATTTAAGAATTACCACATGTTCTTCGCAAATGCCATATCGAGTAGCGGCTGCTGAAAATGCAGAGAGATTTAGGTATGACTTAACAATGGGTGATGATGTGCCTACTCTTCGGTTCATTACATTTCCAAATACAGGATATTAAGTTATTTCTTCTTTAAATGCTTGATTTCCGAATTGACTCAGAGATTTCCTCTGAATTGGCATAATATCATCATTTGAAAGCTGCAATTATAAATATTATTGCTCTATAGTCTATTATGCACAACAATAAATAAACCCACCTCCTTAAGTTTTTTTAGTAAATAACTCAGATTATTTCATAATAAATTCTAAATCTGCTGGTGTGTGAGCTGTTTTTTCATAAGAGGTGTTCGTTCATTTTATGTACAAAGTTGTTGTATCTTCTTTTCATTTCCACCTTTCACATGAGCTTCCTGAAATAACCGTCTTTTACTTTTAAATTGCTATGTACAGTGCGATTCTTCATGAAAGAAGAGAAATGGTGGTCGGAGTTTTTGCCTATGTATCTTTTCCCTGAACTGCGATGCCAGTAAAACGACTTGTTTAGTCTCATGCCATCGTACCCCAAACTGCTCCATTACTTATTTCGGAGACCTTGTTATTTGGATTTTCCGTTTCTCACTCAATTACTATAGTACATTGTGCATTTTAAAGCAATGCAACTAGTTAGTCCTCTATTATTTCATATTTTCGGCCACCAGTATATTTCTTTGAATGCTTCGACTGCTAACTGATAGCCCACGCTCTCGCCTTTAACTGGTAAATATTCTTTATTAATTTTTGAATATTTATTTGAGTACGCCCTGTATATATGTACTTATGATTACTTCAAGGTCGAATGTGTATAAAATGGGGATATTTAAAAATTGAAAATTCGTTTTGGATATGTTTAAATATGTGTAAATTATTAAACAATTCTTTTTCTTACATTTATACTTCAAAAATGAAGATTGGTGTTAATTAATAAGCTTAATTTGGGAAATTCATTAAATATATTTTATTTATCAGGTATGTGCCGCCGTCTAGGGACAAAACTTGTGAATATAAAATTCGCTTTAAAACTTCGATTTGGTTAAAATACATTTACTTATCTTACGCTCTTTTTGTGGTAATTCTTCGTTCGTAGATTGCCTTGAAAATACACACTTGTGCTCTGACTTTGTTAAGACACAAACATACGATGCGAAGTGTAGATTATTCTTTATTGCTGTGGTTTAAAAACAAACGTTGTTCATTTTGATACAACGGTAAGAACTAATTCGGTTTTTTCTATTTAGTGAATTAATTCGTTTTGGTCTATCCTTTTTAGCTCGACTAGTAGGATGTATTCCTTTATTCCTAATGCTGCGTTATTATGAGTGGTTAAACGCTGAACGGAAGATATGCTGGTTGGTGCTCTGTTAATTCCTGATGGACGCATAAGTTGCTGTGTCGACGTATGAAGATCTTAAGGTCGCACAAAATCTTAATTTATATCATTTCTTATAAACTGCGAGGGCGATGGTTTCAACTTGACCGTTAGCTCCGAATTCTGACGAACACACGTGTCCATACTGATAGACATCAATAACATGTTTAGTTTCTTTTAATTATCAAATTAAGTATACATTCTGCATTATGTATCAATAGATGTTTACTGCCTTTCTAATCTAATTATTTTTTAAATTTAAAATAATTGCGTCGCTTTGTTTTGCTTACCGTATTTAATTTTTGCGTTACTTAAATAAAATATTTAATAGCTTTTCAGTAATTGCAAAATGAGAAAAAAACTCCTTTATTTTTAGGATTTAAAAATATATTGATATCAAATTCTCTAGTCATATACGGGCTATACTCGATAACTTTATGCAGCATAGGTATAAGTTTCTCTATAGGAAAGATATGAGATGCTAGCTTTTAACATTCATTGTATAGTTCAAAATGCTTTATTTCTAAATAGTTTTTTTCCTGTCACTACTTTTGCATAATTGGTTAGAGTATACTTTTGCGTATTATTTTTAGTTTAACTCGGATTCACACCATTGCCACTTTACTGATTAACTATTTCTTGTAAATTGAATTGACGCTGTTATTCTAACTACTCATTTGATAAATAATTAACGCTTTTAAGCCTTTTAAATTTATTTTTATGTTAAGGTATCTTATCGTTTCATGCCATTTGATAGTTTGTTCTGTTCTACGTGATTTATTGACGGATATAAAATCATTTTGCAATGAGAAAGCGTTGTACTGTACCCGATATATACGAGGTACTATCGAATAAGTCTAGGTTAGCTTTGATCTATAAAAATCCTGTCACTTATTCTGTTTAATTGTCAAATATATCCTTTACTAGGATTTATAATTAATGTTACTGAGACTTGCAGTGTAAATTCAATTTCAAATATCCTTTTGATTGTCAATGCGTCCCTAAACAGTGCATAAAGCTACAGTTATTATTTACTTTATTTTTATTTGTTGATATGATGTTATGCCATTTGTGAGTAGTCTACTGGGTGCTCGAATAAATACCTACTTACTTGTTAAATTATCTTGTTATAATTTCACCGAGCTTCCTTTCACTTAGTTTACTTTTTTTAGGTTCTTTTAGGTCTACTGTGCCACATACTGAGTTTCTGCTGTGAATAAGTTTATCTTAGGTGAACATCTTGCCGTTGAGGTGTTCCTTGTGGCTTTTGAAGTGAACGACTGGCGCCCTACCTATTCTCTACTTTACTTTATTTTTATCTTAAGCAGGCTTCGACTTAATTCAAGCCAAGAGGAATATACCAAGAAGTACATTTCTTTAGACAACTTTTTAACAACATTAGCTGCACCATACCCGTCCTAGTCTACCGCTTTGCTACTGAGCTAGAATCCGTGGCAATATCTAAACTCCACGATATGATTTCCATTAATAATTTTTGAGATTTGCACTTCTTTTTCAAGTTCCAAAGTAATACGGATGATTCTATAAAAACAAACAGTAGAACAATTTCAATATGCAGCAATTATGCTCTACCTGGAATATTCCGCAGATAAAATGACACTACTACTCTGAAAAGATGCTAATTTATTGGATTTTACATTGGAGTAAGTTTTTGTGCACCAATTGGAGCTCCTAAAAAATAAAAAATTATAAAGTATTTCAGGTTTTCGGTTTATAATTTATAATTCAATAAAGAAATGTGCCAACATATCTGCAATGAAACATTGCTCGCTGCATAGTTTGTAGTACAGAACTTTCTATTTATAATGTGTTTTTTTAGATTTTTTTGGTGTTTGCAATATTTTGATTGAATAATTTACACTGCAATAATTTTTTGATGTATTGTAATTCAGTGTAGTGCAATATAAAAGAAGCGTTTTTAATCTGTTCTCTGTACATTACTCCAAAGTGTATTCACACTGAACAAAGTGTAATGTGGCCTAAGTGCGCCCCAAGCACTGTCAGTGCAACACTTTCTGTATTAGTGTAGTTTATTGTAGAAGGTTTAGATACACCGAACAAACCATTTAATTTATGTTTAAAATAAAAATTGCCATTACTATGTACATGCAATAAATTCTACATATTCATTACTTTCGACTGAAATTCATTACACTTACCTTACAATTTTATCTTTGATCTCTACTTCTACACAAGTAGTTTTAAGCGGTACTGTTACTATTGCCGAATGATCACTGTTAACAGAACACAGTCTTGGATTTTAATGAAATATTTCACTTACGCAACTTACCTTTCATACTATGAATTGGATATAACATAATAAAATAAGGGAGTATATTCCACTAACCAGAAAAATAATTAGTACTTTGATTTCTTGAAATCGTAAAAATATCTGTTGAAATATTACACAAGTACCTAAATTATTTACTCAGTATCGGAGTTTTGCAAAACTTTTCGGTAATCCTTTTTCAAAATGATAAATTTTTACACTAAAATAACACAAGGCATTTTAGTATTTACGCCACAAAAAAAATTTAAGGGTCAAGCGTTTGTCCATTGTGGATCCAATCTAACTGTGATTGACTAATTTTTAAAAATCAGTACACTTTACAAGTTCAGGGTTGTAATAAAGCACTTTACCACGGCAATAACCTAACCTCATATTTAACCACCTCTTGTACGTGTATAGATACATATTCCGAAAAAATTACTTCACGTTTTGGTACAACCTAAATAATACTTTCTACATGGGTATTTTGTTTAATTTAGGAAAGGCACTTACCATCGGTGCTTCGATTTCATTCCCAAATTAATTCAGCCGATTTTGACTTTTTATTTCAGTTTCATTTCTTGCAAAAGTTATATTACAAATTTCAAAATCACCATACACTACAATTACTTGTTCGTATACTAAAAGAAATACTGATATTCATTTACTTTACGGCCGATAATACAAAAGCTTGCAACATGTTTCTAAATACCTCACTTTTATTACATCAAATTGTTTATTACATGTTTGAAATTAAATCAGAATTAAATAATACTTAATTTCAATTGCGTTATAAAATGTATATAAGATAGACGAATGAAGTCTCCTAAATCTTGAAATAATGTATAATTAAATAGGTAGTATGGTAATATGACAACAACGTTGTTTACAAAACGACCCTCACACATTGACTTAAATTTTCGTTCATTGCCTTCACAAATATTATTATTTGAAATAGCATACTACAACACCATCTATTTTGAGATAGTGACAATAATAGTTTATTAAAATTTTCAATATCTACATAAACACAAACAACAATTTCCCCACTCTCACAAGACTCCTTTTAAAAATGGAGCATGTGTTGCTATTTTTATTGACAATATTTAGCATTCAACGGTGAAATAAGTAGAAATGGTAATCTAGGGAGCTATTAACATCTCTCTGAACTAAGTTAACCATATTAACGCTGGTCTATTTTTATATACGCTTGTCAAATTGCATCATACAGCGCTTCTTAAGATACCTGTTTTGCTGTAATTTTGTTGATTAAGATCGACAACAACTTTATTAGTTTCAACTTGACCTAACAATAACAATGATTTCTTTGTAATTCACATGGTTAACGAATACAAACGATGCATTTGATAAGGATTAGTACAACAAAATTATCGCCATTAAGTAATCCAATGATTAGCCTAAATCAATTATTGGTATGTAAATCGATATCCCTGCGAATCAAGGTGTTTAGCCTTATATAATGTAGGCTGTTGTCGCTTATTATTACTATTACCCTCTTTTTTCTACAACTATTATTTTCTATATTATAATGTCTATTGATCAATATATATTTTAATTTTATAACTTAATAGCCTATTTAATTGATTTTGGAGGTTCCTCAGTAATCGAAACCGATTTGGTAGATATGCTCACCGTATGTTCTTTATCGTTTTGATTATTAGATACCATTATTTTATTAATGACAGACGGAGATAGTGATTATAAAAATCTGGTGTAACACAACACACGACTTTGTCTTATGTATTGTATATAATTATAGAAATATGCAAATGTCCACAAATGTTTAAAATATTATTTACGTTTATTTTGGAAACGATAATTGTAACGGTCATCCATGCTAATGGACAAGCAAAACGCTGCTTAACTCCAGAGTTTTTAAGAAAACCTCTAAGTTCATATAAAATGATGTCAAAGGCGTAAGAACCTTAGCAACCTTCAAAACAATTTGTGCAGCTGTTTTCAAGAAAATCGCAAAAATCTTCAATACCGCCAAAATAAAGTGGCACTTCCGATTATTTGATTTGAACTAAATTCTTGTCGTCTCATGCAGGGAAGATAGAAAACTTAAATATATTTTATGATTTTCATATGATGATTTGTTTTTGAGATATGTTGTTTACAACTAATACCCCAAGAACTTCCAATTACTCAACTTTTATAAATTTATTTGAGAAACCCCTTAGTTAATATAAAACTGAATTAAGTAGCTAAGTAATATACTAAGTTTAAAAAAATCGTTATAGTCGATTTCAAGAAAACCTTGAAAATGCAGAATGGGAAAAATATCTGAAAATGAGAAATAAAATGGCACTTCCGGTTATTGTATTATTACTAAATTTTTGATTATGCATACAAAGCGATTATTACATCGAATGTAAATTTTCATTTAGCTAGGGCTATTAGTTTCATAGTTATTTAAATTCAGAGTTAACAGTGGAAGTACTTCCGGTTACTCGATTTATGAAAAATTTTCTGAATAACCGCCTAGGCTAGATGAAAAGGTCTTAGATTTCTACTAAATATAATACATTTTAAAAAATCGTTATAACCGATTTCAAGAAAATTTCAAAAACGAAAAATTCGGAAAATATATATCTAAAAATGACAGAAATAAAGTACTACTTCTGGTTATTCGATTTGAACCAAATTCTTGATTTAGTAAGGCAATTATCACCTCAAATATAAATTTTCATTTAAATAGGTCTTTTAGTTTCATAGTTATTTTATTCATATTTAATGGTGAAAGTACTTCTGGTTGCTCGAGTTACAGAAAATTGTGTGATAAACGACATAGATTGTATGAAATGGCATTAAATAAGTGAGAAATATAGGAAATTCCAAAAGAAAATCGTTGGAGCCGATTACGAGAAAGTCTCATAAAACCTAAAAATGACAAGAGTAAAGTGGTACTTCCGGTTATCCGATCTTAGTGAAATTGTTATAATCGCGCGTGACAATGGATATAAGCTCAAATATAAAATTTTATTTATGTAGAACTTTTCTTTTGTGTTATCGTGCTTACATACACACTCACACACACACACACACACACACACACACACACACACACACACACACACACACACACACACACACACACACACACACACACACACACAC
>JAHWXV010178052.1:0-11668 GCA_024586415.1 Phrixothrix hirtus
CAATTCATTATAGAATAAATCGTGTAAACTGAAATTATTTTGTTTTTAAATGCCATGACTGTCTGACTTTCAAAAGATACAAATTACATTTATGAATGACGTTGAATGGTACAAATTCCGTAAACTAGACCTCCATAAGAAAGTGCACTTGTTTTTGTGCTGAGACACCCATTGTATGTCTAAAATAAGAAATTTAGGTTAATAATTAAAAACCAAATACTACTTAAATTTTCTATATCACTTCTAAAATTCCTTGAATTATTTAAGGTTGTAACATGTTTTTCACAAAAACTACTTCTTTCTTTTATTATTATCAAACACAAAAATTTTGGTATTATAATAGAAGAAAATTCTTAGCATGATTAGATAAAGCCATTTAATTTGGTTTAGCTCGATATTCGCTCTTGTGCTGTGATAAATGGTTCTTCAGCTTCTGAGAGGGCTGCCTGAATATACCTGAACATAATTTAAACATGAAGTTAAGTCAACTACATCATTTTTGTCAGAAATAGGTATTATATTTCGATAATTATTGAAAAATTACGTTAAACTATTATTACTAAATTTTGAAAATGTTACTACTACTACTACTACTACAACCCATCACGCCATTCCCTTAACGGGGTAGGCAAAAGCACTAATAAACCTCCACCTTCACAACCATTGCATGCACACATGCATTCAAGATGTTTTTGAATTAAGTAGGATAGACCTTTTATATAAGGAATTTTTTATAAATAGTAAAGTGAGCACCCAAGTCTGTACTACCTTTTATTACTACCGTGCTATAACCAAGTTTTTTTAATTAACTTACAGGATAATTATTTGATTTCAAAACCAGGTATAGCTTACTTAAGTATTCTGTATTTGAATTACGAAACTAAATTAATTTTATCAACATTAGAGTGATTAAAAGAATAATTTATATATCTACTGGAACTGGCTAGTTTTTAATACCAATCCAGTAAAATAACGCTATTATTACTTCTAATTAGTGATTTATCTAAAAAAAGGTGCTGAATTATTATTGACCTCGTATATTGTAAAATGTATATGTTTATCGTAACTATTAAATATGCTAAAATCGTAATCTATATTATTTATTGCAATAGCACAAATAATGTCATCTACGTAATGCAAAATAGAAGGGTACTCCAAATTTAGGTGATTAAAAGAAAAGGAAGAAATCGATAATAATTAAATCTGCAGAAGTTGGGCTCAATCTAGAACCTATGGATATTCTAAAGATTTATAAATAAAATGTATTTTGAAAACTAAAGTAGGTGATATTAAGATATTTTCTCGAATTTCTTCGATAATTTAAATCATAGTATTATAAAACATAATATTCGATTCTAAAAACGCATTAAATTCTATTACAGATATGTAGATGATATGATATTAATGAATTTCTCAATTTTTAAACCCAGTTCTTCACATCAAATATTTATTACAATAAGTGATAACAATTTAATAAAACTCCCTAGATTTAAATATTTAAATAATAAACAAAAACTTTAATTACAAAACCTTCAGAAATAAAACTAACACAGAGTTAACATTATATTTTAAATTAAATAATCCTTTATCTAATAAATTATAAACTTTCTCATAGTTACTCCATAGCGATTTAGCGGCATTCCTAAAACTTAGCTATGATATTTCTAACAGCCCAAAAAAAGGGGTTGCCTTTCAATCTTATTAAGAAAATAATCACCAATATTTTAAAACATCTGCTATCAAGCAATCAACAAATGTAACTAATATTAACAACAATAAACCGTACATAGGAGTAATCTCTTATTTAATTCAATCACCTGAAAACATAGCAAAACATTTTAAACCTAGCAAAACTGAATTTAAAAGGAATTTTATTTCTAACATCTCTATCAATGAAGTGCAGTCTCTTAAATGCTTAAATTTCTGAATAAACAGATCGATATTTTTATGATAACGTAAATGTTACAGTATTTTATTTAAACAACCTGATCAACATAAAACTTTTTCGTGTAATTATTATCAGTTGGAAAATTGGTATCCCAATGCGCAAAATTGAAAGATTTACCTGATTTACATTTTGTGTACAGAAAAGTATACTGTTATTAAATGTAAACATAGTAAAATTGCGAAAAAGACGTTCGAACCTTTTATCGGAATTAAGGCGCATTTGCAAAGCCATCAATTTCAACTTCTTGTAACCAATTCTTTTATTCTTTGTTAAGGGTTAAGTATAAACTATAACCATTTATAGTACCTATAACCTGAAATAGCCACCTATGAAACATATAAAAGGATATCAAATTTTAACGAGCACTATAAAGCTTGTAATAGTACTATTATATCAATACGCTTTTATTATAATAAATAAAACCTGTTTGTGATATAGCATGACAATAAATTGTGATAAATTATAAAAGTAAATATGAATTTATGAAGCTGCACATGCGCTTTATTACTTAATTAATGTTATACAATTTTGTACGAAAGTGCTCTTTCAGCCTTGATCAATTTACAATAAAGTATTTTGTGGGAATTTCTATAAAATAGAAGCTATTGGAACTATAGTCTGTTAAAATTTATAAACCGCACATTCCAAAACAGTTTATTAGTAAAATTATTACAAGTTTCAATTCTTTTCTTATTCAACGCAGTTTTTTCTACTAATTACATATTAGTAATATTTGTTTGTGTTTTTTAGCTGTACCATAAGCATTTTAGTTCAATATATAAAGTGAACCAAAAATTATACAACCCTGGGATTATTACTCTAATATAGTTGGAAATTTACTTTGAAGTTAGCAGTGCATGATCTTGTGACAACAGCTTACAGTAATCTTTCCAATATCTAACCTAATTATTTAATCAGTAACAAATATACTATAAAAAGACTAGAGTGTCCTACGCCAGAACACCCAGATCCCCAAAAAAATTATCGAATTCACACCGTGCAGCAAGTTTGCAAACCTTTTATGAAGGCAACGATTTGTGCATTTTATTCAAAACATTAGCGTAGTTTTGAATAAAACTAGCCTTTTACAACTATAAGCAACCCTTAGAAACCTTGTGGAGCGTTTGCATAGACTTTTATTTGGTGATAGTGATCGAAACCAAAACCGTTGTTGTTTCCAGGTCATTTTTAAACTTAGCGGTTGATTCGTCGAGAATAGTACCGTATAGTTGCCTGAAAGGAAATAAAAACCTCGATAATTTGGAGAAAGTATATCTGACCTGACCCAATGGATCTTTGATCTTTGAAAGAATATATAACAGTTCTCATTTTTGCTCTAAAATTTAATACATTTTATTCTACCTTAATTAAGAACGAGATTGTCGTATGCGTAAAAATAAAAAGGGGAAGTTCAATACATGAAGTTGTTCCTTTTCCCTTTACTTAGTTTGTTGGTATAAATATTTGGGCAAGATGAACTTAATTTCATCAGTAGGACCAAAGTACTGTTGTCTTTACTTATTGTGCTTAATTAGATGTTGTTGTTGTTTTTACTATAATTGAATTGGTAACTTCTCCGACTTTTTAAAAATCCCACATTTTTCAACTTCTTATGCAATATATCAACATGTCGACCTATTTTTTTATGATTTACCAACAATTCCATTCTTCAAATAGCACACAGCACCAGTGTGTCTCTTTAATCATTAAAGACCTTAAGAAAATTTCATACTCGAATATGTTGTCTATCGCCAATGATTGAACCCTTTTAATGGAAATATTTCTATCGTAGTCTACGTCTTTACATAACACTAACTTTTTGATTTTAAACAAACGACAAAAGAAATATCTACCGTCCACGACGTGATCGATCATACAAAGCAGGTAAAACTCCAATTGTAATAGGATTAACATTGCGAAGATGACAACATTTTATGTTAAAGCTTAAGGGAGTCAACCCGTATTCTACAGTAAATTAAAGTCAAGTATGTAATATACGTTATCGTTTATAGCTTAGTAGGTAAATACATTAAACTTATCCGACATAAACAAGGCATAAAAATGAATTTTTAAAAATCGTAATAATTGTAGGTACTTATTGTAATAATAGTATGTTATATACAATGGGGCTATTTTATCGAGCCACAGTGAGAACAGCTACTGCTTGATTGCCAATTTTGTCTAACATTGTTTCTTCACAGATTCTTGGCTAGGCTGCTATGAAAAGAGAACGGGATTGATATAATAAGTCATCCGATATTTACCTTATATAGATTTATTTACAGCAGCCACCAATTAAAAGATTAAAATCACGTAAACCTATTTCGCGTGAAGAATTATTTATGGAACATTTTTCACAAAACGAGTCTTCGAAACAACAATGGTCTTTCACTGATGTTCTTAACCAAAAATTAATAGAAGACCGCAGTAAAGTTATACCTGAATTCAATCTACCGAGAAAATTTGGTGTAAATTGGTTAGAACAGGTCATGCTCAGGTTAATTCATCACTGGAATGCAGTGCCTAGCACAGTCATTGTAAGTGTGATTTCGTTTTTATTGGAATCCATAATCTTATACCACGTAACCATGTAACTTGTTACATAATATGAAAGACTTGTGATTTCACGTAGGGATGTTATTTTTTCCAAGTTTTTTCCTTACTCTTCCACCAAATTGTGGCCGAAAACTGTATTATTTAAAACTGAAAGTTAGATATAGGTACTTACATACTACAAGTATACTTTCTATGGCACACTTGATATAAGCTGGAATTAGCTGTTATTTTGTAATGTATATTTTATGCAACGTGTAATTGTCCATTCATAAAAAGATGTTAAAAATGTTGTTAAAAACATTACATGCACTGTTATTTCCGTTTAAAGTTAATAATTTTCAATACCTCATGTAAAGATGTACTTCCATCAAATAGCAATTTTTTCTCGAGTTAACTTTAACATTAAAATGTTTTCCTTGTCGCAAAAGCATTAAAAATAATTTTCATTTAATACTTTATATTATTTCGTGAATACATGAGAAAATGGATGACAACTTCTTGTTTACATTGCTTTAAAGGTCTAGCTTTGTTAGTTGTACCTGAAAGAGAACAATCACCTTATAAATAGCTCAGTACCTCTATAAATTAATCAAAATAATTTAACAGCTTTCCAAATTGAATAAAATTGTTAATTGTAATTAAAATTTAATAAATATTTATTATTAATCCTTTTATTTTCTTATACACATATTTGTTTAGTTTACTGTTCTTACTCTTTATCTTTGACCATTTCAGTACAAAAATGTAACTAATTGATGTCATTTTTAAAAACAGTTTATCAAGTTATAATTTTAAATCTGCCTGAAAACAACATTAGAATTGACCCCTTATTAAGATGTAAGATTCATTCATAGCATCGCTTTGTATGGGAATATTATTTCGAAAACACGCCCATCATCCTGTTGAGAGAGGCGTGCAACGAGTTTATAATTTAATATACTACCACGTTTACTATCTCAGAAGCAAGCGGTAGAGTATAGGGTATAGTATAGGGTATGGCGTAGGCCATTGTTAAAAATTGTTTTGTTGCCGTAGGTATTGTGGTTCTCGCCAAGTCGAAGCTTTCCTAAAAAGTAAGAAATAGAATAAGCAAAATAGGGCGCCAGACGTTCTTCAGTAGCAATAGGAACACACCAGAACGGCAAGGTGTATGCTCAATAATTATTAAGAACTTATGTTCAACATCCGCTTCAATCGTATCTAAAGAAAACCTAAGCTCACTTAAAGAAAAGGAAAAGGATATAACAAATTAGAACAAGATAATGTCAACAACATTTATTATATTCTGTCAACAACATAAATGCACAGCATAACAAGCATTCTCATAAAAATAATAAATAATAGTAATTTTTATCCTGGGTAGAGATACGGTTATTATACACACAAACTGTAAATTGAAAAGTGAACAAAAATAATTCGTTAGATAGCTCGTAATTCATCTTTTTTCCTTACGTTAATTGAAAAGCTGCCTGTTTCATAAAAGAAACCGTACTTCAAACAGTGAATTGAAAATGCACGATTGCCTCAGTTATTTTACGAAATAAAAAAAAATTAATTATGTAGACAGTTAATTAATATAATTATAAGTAGTAAAGCTAGTAGAACATTTAAAATGTAAATGTAAAATTAAGCGTAAGTTTATATAAACGTGAAGTTGTCCCATACAAAGAGATAAACATAATATATCGAGCTGATCGTAGCAAAAAGTTGATTGATAGCATCTTTGTAAGCACCAAATATTTCAAACCATTAATAATATATTTGGCGTTTCGTAATTACTTAATTATTTAACATAACGGTTCCATTAATAGTAGACAAATATTATATTGTATCTTCACAACGGATGATAGGAAAAGAACTATTGCGGAGCATAATTTCGCACAATAGAAAACATCTAATTAAATAATACAACTGTTTACGACCTTTTTTTATGCGTCAGTCCATCAGCAAGGAATGAAATAGTGTAGCTATCTTCTTTTTAACGGTGGCGACAGTTCATCGTCGATTCATAAGGAAGCCCGTGGTTCTAGACAGATGTATATCATCATGATCTGATGGACGAGTAATTATGACCCGAAAGGTCAAGCTAAAGAACGTAAAACAAAAGAAAATTACTAAGCAAATAATGAGAAATATTAATTAAAGCTCGCCGTTATACACATTGTGAACAACGCCTAGAACAGAAGGTATAGAATCCTCTAGAATGCATCATTGCGTGACTAACAATGCGGTAAAGAAAAGCACAAATGTGTTAAATGGAGTCGATCCACACAAAAATGTAACAAAATGTTGAAGATAACAAACTTGTTGTCTACCGAATTTGAATATACAAAAAGAATTTCTGATTTCGGTATATGCGCCAAATAGCGATACCTTACAAGGGGAATGAATTAAACGAAAGAATACTTCCACATTGTTTAAATTAATTATAAGTAACAGCTTTTAATTTCTGAAATACATCGAAAGAACTATTATTCACTAGAATAATGATATCTAAACGCAAATAAAAGCAACTATCTGTTATTTAACTATAGAATTCTATATTCATTTCTTACTTAAAACTACTGAAAGTTATATACAAGATATATTCAAATAAATCTTAAATAAAAATAAAATAATATGTAACGCGTCAAAATGTAAATTTTTACTTTTTGTTATCTCATATCATAGAATTCATAATAATATTTGACGTATTTCTCAATTGAGTAAATAAACACGAACTTAGAACAATCAAGCGATAAATGAATTTTCAATTCGTTTACACCAATCTTTTACACATTTATAATTTCATACAAAAAAAATTGCATCAACATTTGTTTTAATTAATGTTGGTATAAAGATTGTATCTACATCGACAAAATATATGATGGTCTAAGAAAAAATTATAATTATGCTTTAAAACATTTATTTTATTTTAATTTTCCTACAATCCTGTGACAGTTCCTTATGAACGTCTTTTTTCAGGCAAGGAACCACATAAAAAAACTACATTTCGACCTTGAGAATTCCAGGAATCAATAAAATAAATTTCTCCAGAAGAGCGCAAATATAAAAAGGGCTTCGTCCATGAGCACAGTTGAAAACTTCAAAAATTACCTAAGAGCACTTAATTAAGATACTCTAAAACCATTCTACATTTCAATCCACTAAAATCATAATAAATCATTCGGATTAATGGAAACTAAGATATTCAAATTAGATATTACACAGAACCGTTAAACGTAACTTATTCCATCAACTGCAAACCGGAAATGAAATCTAAGACTCCTTTGCAAGTGCAAAAATTCAGCCAGGATTAAATTGCAAAGGTACATTAAAATATTAATTTAGTACAAAACTCTCGACCAAACGCATTTATATAAACTAATCTCAAACTATAGTAATTCAGTTTTAATTAGAAAACTGCAATTTGCGGTAACTTTTAGAGAAGAAAGTTAAAAAGGAACTAATTTACTAAGAATTTTGTTAACGAATACAAAATATTGTTTGGAATAAGAAAATGCAGCGAATTACAAAATATTTTGGTAACAGCAAAAGGTACTGGCTTTTGTGAATTACTAATGATAGACCTTCATTGTCTTTTCCTAGGGCCATCTAATAATTTGGGATCCTCTTAAATTGAAGCGATAGAACATATTTATGCGTAGTCATACATGGCTGTAATTCTATCCTCATTTCTAACAAAATTGCAAAACAACTCTAGCACATAATCAATCATCTTCCAAATACCTAACAAATAACGAATTGTTTATGACATTTAAGCACTTCAATATTGTCTTTTTAGTTGTTTTCGTGTATAATTCAGAAAGCTAATTTAATTAAATGTGCAAAATGATAAATTATTTTATGGATGTATTATTATTCCATGAAGTTTCCGTTAGGAATTCTCCATTGGCACATTATAGTACATACAGTAATATAATTGATTTATAAATTATAATTTAAAAAAACTTAGATGTCAGCCTTGAGATACCTTATCAGTAATTAGTTTATTCACCAAAGAAGGGAATTAATCCATTCTTGAAGGGTCAGTCAGCAAATATAAAATTTAGTGTTTACTTCCACAAATTTTTATCCTATCCAATAACTGTTTAAGGAACAAATTTAGCTTTCTCCTTTTAATTATTATTATACAACTATTATTTAGTTCAATATGTTAAAATAATTTAAACCAATATAGTTAATTATATATCAATTTTTACCTCCACGGACTTGACGTATTTTAAATTAAATTTAATTTATGATACATATTATACCAGTGATTATTATAAAATAAACATAATCATTATGATGGATTTATGTAAACTTGAGTCATGTTTATAAATTGCATGACAAAATAAATTTTTTAAAAATGAAAAAGGATATTTAAATTATTTCATTAAAATGAAAATAGTTTATTATAACAATTAAATAACCTAAATTTATGAATCATACAATATTATTTCTTTTTACAAACAATTTTAATAATTGTATAATGACGTTGGTAAGGCAAATTGAGGGTACAATTAATTTAAATCAAACTATAATGTTTACAAATAATTTAAATGAGGGATAATTAAACTAATTTTCGTATCATAATTTGACGTCCTTTATACATTATGGTTAAATGAGCCTTAAGATATAAACATCCCAACCATATAAAAGCTAAGTTGGAAGTAATATAGAATAAAACAGTCTGAAAATGAAGTTTCTTACAATTGTGTTGATTTGCTGCTACGTATCATCTTCTTATCAAGGCGTGAGTTTAAATATTGTTCTATATATTTATATTATTTTGTAATATGTAAATCTAATGCTTCTTATAGAGTTGGAAGGATACGCATCCAAAATTTTATGAAAGCGTTGAAAAAAATATCGATGGATGTGTTAAGGAGTCTAGTGCCCAGGCAAATGATGTTGAACAGTTGTTAGGAGGTGGCAGTTTTCCAGAAAATAATGAAATAAAATGCTTCTTGAAATGCATATTTGTCAAAACAGATATTATGGATTCTGATGGAAATATTGACGAAGATTCATTTAGAGAGACCCTTTCTGAAGCGTCTGATAGCTCAAAAGTTGATACAGTAATCGAAAAATGTATGTCAGTTAAAGTAGGCGATGCTTGTGAAACTGCGTTTGGTTTAGCCAAATGTACCAATGCAAATCTTATGTAAATTTTTAGGATTTTATATTATATTTAGTTTTCATTCTTATGCATACCTAATACTTTACTAATCAAATAAACCTATTCAATATTGCATTATGTTTTGTATATATTAATTTATACAGAGTCGCTAAAATATTATATACCCTACTACTTTCAAAACGGTAAATAATAAAGGAGTGAAATTTGGGGAACTTAAATTATACATTTTTGAAAATAATTTGAGGAAGGAATTAAACAAATCCCAGTCACAGTTTTTGTGTATAGCAGCCATCTTGAATTGTTTTCAATACAATACCCTATATATGATTCTGTTTTTCGATACGAATTTTTAAGGCAATTTCAATGCTATAGGGGAAGCTTATCTGATACCGTTTTTATCAAAAATGCACAATTTTTTTAAATTAAGAATAAGTCACATGTGAAACAATAATCACAAAAGATTTAAGAAAACAGTCGAAAATTATTCATAAGTATTAAACTAAAACAACCCACTTTTGCATTTATAACTAACTAACAGTGATAAATCCCTTTTGCATTAGAGTATATGGTAAAACTGATGATAACTATGATAATAAAGTAATATTAAAGATAACGACTTGATAATAACAGTCAATAGAATGTTAAGTAATTTTACAATAGTTGTTTAAGTGTGTTCCAACTTCTTGGCAATGAATGGGAGTTGAATGGGAGTTTCGCACCGAATTTTGTAAATATCCAGCGGGAATTGCTTGTAGTTCATTACGAATTCGTATTTTAAGATGACTAATGTTTCTGAGACGTTTGATATAAACATGAATTTCTAAATATTCCTACAGAAAAGAATCAAGTGGAGATATCTGCTAATCGTATAGAACATTCAATTATACCTCTTTAATCCACTTTTCAAGAAATTTTTCGTTTAAAGGGTCTAAAATGGGACGATAGCAGTGTGAACAACCGCTATCTTGTTGGAAATACACGTTTATGTTTCCGGAAAATGTCTATGTTATAGTAGGAATAATAGGATTTTATAGAAGTTCTAAATATTTATCCCCCGTAAATGTACCTTCAATAAAGAACGGTCTAATTATCATATTGTATGAAATTCCAGTTTACATGTTTACCTTTTCGGTGTATTGCACATAAATTTCTTCTACTTGATGGGGATTTCGGTCGGACCAATGCCTATAGTTCTGCCTATGTACCTCTTCACTAAAACACTCTCGCAAATTTTGTGCCTTATATGCATAATAATTATCAGAATGTAAAATATTTTGCACAGACCTTCTGCAAATAACACTATTTAGGGCCACATGTTGCACACATGTCTTGGGATTTTCTTTTAGGTGCAAGAAAACATTTAACGGAGTCGCCAATTTTTGTCAACTAATTTTAGAAATATTTTATAAAGTTGCTGTTTATTCAAACTAAATGTACACATTTACTAAATACCTTGTTTGTGTAGCAATTTATATCTATTAAAAACAGATATAATATACGTCAGCAAAGAAGTAAGAAAATATAGGAACCCAACCTCTAGCGAGTCAAGAGCATTGAAAGACATTATATGGAAGAATAACATAAGAAAAGAAGGAAAATCAAAGGTCATTATTGTTATATAACGTTTGTAACATGGGTTTTGGGACAAATTTTATCTAAATCTTTTTTCCGCATTAGACTTGATCTAGTTACTATGGTTGCAGTAAACAATGTCTTGTTTTGGATCTGACATATTAATGGTGTATTATATACCAAGCGACTAAAGTACCTCTTATATATATAATTAATTATTTAGATAACAGCCTAGTATAAATTGTAATAATTCTTTAAATAGTTTTATGGGATTTTAGGCTATTTACAAAATAAACTATTTATTCATTTCGCCAAGCTTTCGGTGCTTTATTTTATCACCTGCGTCAGGGCACTACAATATATTAGGTAATAATTAATTAGCACTATAAATTTAAAATACATACATGACTTATTAGTTTATAAATACAGAAATAAAATAAATTAACAATTTCACCAATTTCTAAATT
>JAHWXV010178062.1:0-12383 GCA_024586415.1 Phrixothrix hirtus
AATTTAGGTGTATAGGAAAGTCACTAACGTCAATAAATTCAAATTAAATTTAAAATGTGTAAGAGAAAGTCGTGTGTTGTGTCACACCAGATTTTTTATTTTAGTTGCAAATCAATTTTTGTGGAACTAATTATTATTTTGGGTAAGTAACATTGAAATAGATTTTATAAAGTTATTTAGGAATTTTAATTTTATGCCAATAAACTAGCAGCTATTGCACAATGAACTACTAAGCTTTGAAAATCAGTGTGACCAACTTTAGAGAAATTTATGATTAGCATCCGGCTGGATCGTATCATTTGTTCGAGGTAATAATCATTGTAGTAATACTCAAAATGTGAATATTATAAACATATTTCAGAACAAAGGTGATGGATTGGTTTGTGCTCAATAAAATTATAGATGTAAAGTTATTTGAATTAGTGTTTATTCAGAAAATATAACATATTTCGGGCTCTTGTTTGATCCCATCATCAGATACAAAATAAAATTTTTTAAAGTCGTGAATTAATTAAAATCAGGATATGTAAAGAATTTTTGACATGTTGAAATAATAATTAAATAGATTTTTGGAAATGTAATAATAACTTTTATAATTTGAATAAATGAAAATAATTTAATACATATAATAATTAAGACGAGGACTAGACTATGCTAGTCTAGTCCTCGTCTGAATTGTTACATGTATTAAATTACTTTCATTTATTCAAATTTTAATCAGTTCAAATATAAAAGTTATTATTACATTTCCAAATACTCACTATATCTATTTAATTATTATTTCAACATGTCAAAAATTCTTTACATACCCTGATTTTAATTAATTCATGACTTTCAAAAATTTTATTTTATATCTGATGATGGGATCAAACAAGATCCCGAAACTTGTTATATTTTCTGAATAAACACTAATTCAAATAACTTTACATCTATAATTTTATTGAGAATAAAAGGCTTTGAGCACAAACCAATCCATCATTCTCAATTTAGAGCATGGATGCACATGAATTTAATATTTCAGAACAAAATTTCAGCAGTGTCTCCGGCCTCATTTGACAAACAAGGTGCAAGTTTTATATTCCCACTAAACATATTATTTTCAAAAAGTTGTTGGGTGGTTGGAAACTTGTCCTGGTTGCATTATCACTTGTTATTAAATAGAAGCACTGTTTAGAAATCCAATTTACAAGCTGCTGCCTCAAATAGCCATTAATGGCTTCAATACGCCAAGAATCATACTGTGATAAAAATGTATTCACAGATGTTGAATACCTAGATAATGATGTCCGAGGAATAGATTTAGATGCTCAACCTTCAAAAGACAATGGTATTTAGTTGTACACAAGTTGTTTTTCTTTTAAATATACTTCCAGAGCATAGTACATCAGCAACACTTGTACCTGGATCTCTGTAGAAATATAAAATACTTGAAGTTAAATAAATGAAAAATGATCAAACAAACCTCTAAAAAATCACAAAAAGTACAAAAATTGATGACAGTGAGAAAGAAAATTCTATTACTAAAAAGTATTCACAAAAAAGGTGACCTTGCCCAAGAAATATTGATAGGCAAGTTGCCCATATTGCAATGGTCAACAAAGATCAACGGGGGATTTTTCATTTGGGTAATTACTTTAATTTCACTTTCCTGAAAAATTTATACTAAGAATTTTTTTGTAATATTTTATTCCTAATGAATTTATGTCAAACTGATTTTATGAAAAGAATATAATAAAGAAGTATATTTCTGATAAGCAAGTATATTTTCCCCAATCTATTTTAATCTAACAAAAAAAGGGAGGTGATATTTGGCAAACGTACCTATATAAACGATTTCCACTTTTTATATGATTCCATTTTAGCACACTTTTATGTTTGATATAAGTAAACCATTGTTCCACCTTAATTGTATTGAGTATAAAATGACTTTTAGGAAGATGTGACACCAAGTAAACTACTTTTAAACAAACCATTTTAATAAAATACTTATTTATGCAAAGATTTGAATATGCAAGGTGCATAAACATTTGCGTCAATTGGGAATTTCAAATAAAACAATTGCTAATATTGCAGTACAAACAAGTTAAAAATATAATCACTTTAAAAATACAGAGCAAATAAAATGTACCAGTCAAGAACAAGAAGTGCATACTCAATTTGAAATGAGATGTGCATGCAATATCTGTGTTAAAAATGATTGTAATACAACAATGTATTTTAGTAACTCCGTACCTTTCAAAAGTGCAGCATGTTAATAATCGTTAAACTTTCAGTGCGGATAAATGTGTGTAATCCAATTTGAACCTTGGGCATGAACATGGACAGGAACTTCTCATTGTTACTATACAATATATCATATTTCAGGAAGTAATTTGTAAAAATGTATGTATCACTATATTCTATAGCAAAATTCAAATATCTCACTAGAAATCACTGTTACAACTGATATCACCAATGTTACAAGTGAACAAGCATTTAAATTTCATTGTTAAATGCTGTTTTTATTGCAATAAGCAATGCCATTATGATAGATATTTATTACAAGGATCAAAATGACAATCATTATAACACGACAAGTGCTAAAATAATTAATTACTATCGTGTAACATACAAAATTTTATCTGTTAATGTAAACAAGCATAAACCGAAATGTAATAGTTATTTATATCAAATATATGTTTTAGACTGCAATGTAACAACTACAAATTATAAACACTGTTCTAGGCCTGACTACGTCGCCAGACGATGGAACCGGTGTCAACAACGAGCACTGATTAAACTTCTGCGGTGCGAGGGGGTTCAACACTAGAGGCAGGAATTGCTGTTAACTATTCTGTCTCCTACTAAACAATCAGAGACACAGTACACAATTAGGTATCAGGGTGTCACTCCCTCAGTCCATAAGGGATATTCTCCAAAGAGCAATGACCAATGAGACAAAGCTGGTTCCTCACATTTCTTTACCTGTCCATTAATAGGTACTCCACCTGCAAGAACAGTGCCATTCTGTGGTTAAGATAATGCATGGCAGGTTCTACTTGGACCTACTCCCAAGTCTATAAGCTTTACAGATACTAGTCTTAAAACTAAAGCTAGTTGAAATTAAAAACAAATGAGAAACAGTTAATCATATAATCCACTCAAATAAGGATAAAATATCACAACTATTACAGGGTTATTCCAGACAATTTTCACGTATAGTAAATCAAAATAGTACTTGAACTAATTTAGCGTGCATGCGTATCCTCAATTAAACTGAGCCAAAGTTCACCTGCCCCAAAAGGTTAAATAAGTACATGGGGTTGATACCACCATTGTTCTTTAATTAAATTTGACAGGTCTAACTATAATACTGAATGATAACGTTTATGATTAGTACAAATTCTCCTTCATTTCATGAGACTAAACTATTTCCCACAAAGTGATATATAGCACTAGGAGGTGGCTGTATATGTTATGCGCAACAACATATGCCTGCCATCAATGTAAGAGACAATTATCTTATTTCCTACACCTAGGAATACCTGTTCACAGCACTCAGGGGGGTGTATATGCTACGGGAGAATACGCTCCTTAAATTCCCAGACTACACCAAGGACGTCAAAAGAGTACCTTCGACTATACCAAAGAGGGGGTCATCAATCCCAGTTTTGAGGTAATTGCAGGCCTAAACACACACAGACCATGCAAATTTATCTATCCAGCCTTCACTCTATTACCAAAGTGAGCTTTTCTATTCTCCATTTGCAGGTCCCATCGTGTCAATTACTTCACTTCGTTACTTGACTTTTTAAAATGTTGCCGTGATAAAGACTGCGCGTACTGCTCAAAAGATATTTCCGAATCTCTAAATATCACCGAAAACAACAAATAGCTTGACTAGTGAATGACAAAATCTGACCTGTCAAAAACAATATATTTTAATGAATCTCCAAATAATTTCAACTGCTATTTTCATGATAAAAAGCCACGTTTTAAATCTTGAAAACACAATTTTATTAACTCCCGCGTTTCCGGAATATTGTTAACTACATGTATTACAAAAACAGTAATTTTGACTAAAAATCAAATTGATAATTGACAGACAATGTAAAAACTAATAAATAATAACTAATAATCTTCATGACAACTGCCGTTTTTATAAAACCCAAACTTCTAAGATCTGTGAATACAAAAAAAAAATCTTGATGTACACATTGTTGACACTGTTCAGTGACTTTTGACCCATTATGGGATCTTTCTTTACCTATTCCACAACAGATGGGACAGATGAAGTTGCAGTTACAGCAATGTTTGGATTATTTTACTAGAGAATAAACGTTAAATGGTGATGAAAACCCAATAAGAATGTTAATTTTTTATTATACATGTAAATTACATTTGATTTCTTGCAGACATGTTCGAAGTGTAAAGAACGTAGAAAATGTACGAAATCATTTTCTATACAGAAATTTCCAAAAATGTATCCTTTAAATCATATAATTTAAAATATTTTGATTCACATTGGCTTCAACTTTTGAAAATCACGAAATGTTCCTTAACATTGACAGATTTAAAGAGGTTATCTCCAACAGAAAGATTTCGAGGCAAATAATCTTTGGCGATTGATTTTCCTTTGGAAGGTCTTGATATGAGAAATTATGCAGCTGATGGCAATCTATTTTAAGAATCCATTCATTTTATTTAGCAGTGTAACAAAAATACAGAAATAATTTGTAAAATTTTAATATACAGGGTGTCCCAAATAAATGACCAAACTATGGATAGATACTGCATAACCTGTAGAATATAATTTTCTTTTAAATTTTTATAAAAACGATTTTTAAATTTAAATGATACGATTAGCTCTAAATATAATCCTGTCTTCTAAATAAAAGCAATTATAAATTAAACAATTGCAAAAACATACAATTGTAATTTGATATGCTTATAAAAACATGCAGTTTTCTTAGGATGTGCTTGTAATAATGTGACCTATACAAGTTCTTTGGACTTGTTTATTTTCCTTGAAATAACAAAACAATTTTAGGTCAGCTTTTACACTTTAATATTTAATTTTTAAACATATTGTTTCATTGCTTGCTATCAAAATTATTTGTTAAAAATACAAGACATAAGAATCTAAATTGTTTTATCTTAATGTCACACATGAAATTAATTGAATTAATCTAGTTTTAAAATTTGTAACATGTTCAATGGAGATATTTTAAAACAAAATAAGCAATTATTTTTACTAAAAATTACTATTGTTCACAAAAGCAATTGGAAAATACAATGTTCATTTATTTATTTTGCTTTGCAAAAATGATTTTTAAATTTTTCGCTTACCTGTTAGATTCATGTACCAGAGATTGAGAAATACTGTTCTAAATATGTCAGGTAAAGTAACAAAATCCTTTTAACCTAGCCTCCTAGAATAAACATTTTTAGAAATAAACATATGTTCCATAATCCATAAGTAAATTTTGTTCTGCAGGTGATAAGGCAGCTACAGTTTGCATGGTGTGACTATTTTTGGGGACACTCTGTATACAAAAGTTACTTATATTATAATACTACTTTTCTACATTCCTGGCTAAGCATATATTATAGTGTGGTATGAGCTTTAAATATCCATGTTGGAAGAGCTTGCTGCCTAGATGTTAAACCAAGTGATAGTGTGTATCAGCTCCTCACATTTTTCGACTGAAGATTGTTCAACTACCCACCATCCCAGTCTAGCTTCCAAATGATTACAAACTGTGTCTAAACCACGTCATTTGAAAAAAAATGTATTGAAAAATGTGATTTTATTAATTTTGAATTGGGGTAGAAAATAAAATAATTGAAAAACCTTCCTAATTTTATTGTTTCTTCCTTTATTTAGTTCATTTAAATGATTGATGTGCTGTCATGGCATTCTAGATGTATAAATAAAAATGGTTGTAAAAAAGTCTAGTAGAAGTAGAAATGGAAAATATAAACATAAACAGGGTGTCCTATTTAAAATTACAAAGGCTTACTTCCGGATAAACCAGAAGTGATAAAAAAGTGTTGAGTAAAGAAAAATGGATCACTTTTTCAAATTGCATATTTTGGTCTTAAAAACTTTGGAGGTTATAGCTTGTCGAATGATTCCGTTAATATCCCATATAAGAAGTTTGTTATTTAACTCTTTCATTACACACAACTATGTTTGGCCACTCAGTACTATTGGCAGTAAACATAAATATATTACTATATGCACTGATTATTATTCAAAGTTCTATAATTCTAGATATAAAATAATTTTTATCAATTAGAAGCTATGTTTAATAAATGGTATGTAGGTGATTACCTAAAACTTGTAAAAAAGAAAACATTTTCCATTGGCTATTATTACTGAAAATTTTCTCAGGAAGTTATCATTTACAAATATAAAATTAAAGTTCATCTTCTTTAAGCCTTTAGTTACTATTGATGAATATACTCATGATAAAAAGTTGTGCTTAAGGTACTGTTGACGAGTTAACTCAGGCATCCTACAATCTAGTACTGATGACAAGTATGGATAAAGAAATATTAATATGATACTGCATGAGATAATCATATTTGGAATAATAACATTTTTAGAAAAATTTTTCTAAAAATGTTACATTCCAAATATGATTCTCTTGTATTTTATTACATTTATATTGGTTTCTACTACACTACTACACATGGGTTGTTCAAGCCATATAATTAAATTTATACAAATCTTTTCAATATAATTTATATTGAATTTCTCAATTTAAAAAAATATTAATTACACATGTTATTTTATTCCGAACTTCTTAATGTTTCAAAAATTTATCTAAACTAATTTCATATTGTTTATATTTATTAGATAATATAAACAGAGATTAACTGTACATAAATACAATAACGTTTATACCTGCATTGTTTGTGTTACCAGTTCCAGCAATAAAAACTTTTACTTTCCATTGGCGTAACAAGCAAAAATGGGTGTTTTACATGTAGAAGTGGATAAAATATTAAAAGTATATTTGAATGTTTTTTTGTCATTTTCATTCAGCAACAAATATGATTGTTTATCGTCAAGTTTTAAATAAATTTGCAAATAAACATTTCTTGTACATACAAGGACCTGTTTACATAAAACGAATTTATAGACCAAAAATAAACAATCCTTTTTTGTGGAAAGAAATTTGTATAGAAGGGAACTACCAATGACCTAATAGCACTGGGCAAGTTGCTTGTGTTTTGAAGCTCTTTTATTCGCATGTTTATAAATTTGAGTACTCGGTTCCTCATTGGCCTATCGGTTGTGTACAATTAGCTGTTCATTTCAAGATAAGAATGTTAGGTATAGGGTGATTCGAAGAAAAAGTCACATAGGTTTGCTATTTTGGTTTTGTAAATTTGTATTTTGTAATTATGATTTTAAAATTCCAGGTACTGCAAATATACGTAATTTTTAAAAATATTTGCTTGAATTATTTTAGGGTTATAATGTAATTTAATGAAAACAATTAATTAATTTTTGTTTTAATTTTCTAAAATATCCCTATATAAATAATTTGCACGACTGAACAGGAGTATCAAATAAACACATTTTATCCTTTATTAATATTACCTCTTTTTAAATGTTGACTTCACAAACACACGTGCCTTAGGTATAGGAAAATCAGGTCTAACTATGCTATTAGGTCACTGGTACCTACCTACTTATATAATCTATAGTCTATTCTGTTACTTGTAAATGCCTGCTGCTACACACAAGCCCTAATCATTTAGTTTACTTTTACTTGTTGACTGAATATTATCTCCAGATTTATTGTTCTTTTTTGTGTATTTTTATTTTGATTTTCAAGTAAAAATTTCAAAAAAATTCATTCGGCATATTCACACCTGATTGTTTTTAAACCATTCAATAGCAAAAGGGTTAAGACATCTGAACTACTGAGATGTAGAGAAATGGTAGTTAGTATACGGACCACTTCTACACATTTTACTATACAAATTTACAGTTGCTAGTTTATCATTACCATATGAGTGAAAATAGCACGAAAATAATTCACAAGCGATAACTGACATAGTTTTAATAATAAAGCCTCAAAGGGCTAACGAGGTATATACAAAGAATGTATGCAACAATAGGGTACAAAAAGCAATAAATTGTTATAATACGTGAATGAGCATGACAGAGATACTTAATTTAATGATTATCATTATTAATTTCAGTATTGTATAGTAATTTGTATTTCTATTACTACAAATCAAAATGTTTGTTTACGCTGACCAGGTTCTAGCAAACAAATTTGATAAAATTTTATTTAAAATATATTTTGTTCAAATTGGCAAAATATTCTTTTTATTTATGAAGGTTTTTAACCCTTTTGTATCAGTCAAATTAGAAAACCACATTGTGCTCTTAATGTCTTCAAATCGATTTTATATTAGATGCTTTGTTCCAATAGGTACCCCTTGAAAATATCCAATTCCAGATAATTGTCATTTAAACATATTTAACAGATAAATATAGATTCTGAGTAAATTACGATTCTAGTTATAACAAAACTAAATAATGTAGACATGATTGTGCGAGTGTTAATTATGTTCTAATTTTGTATGTTTCTCATTACCTAAAATGAATAACTCTAAACTAAACTTTTGCTAAAGTTTCAGCTATTCATAACTAGCAAGATATATTAGATATAAATTTTATCATAAAATTTACTACATTAGTATAAACTCTACATTAAAAAGTTAATAGATCTGGCTTATGAACTAATAAATGAAAGCTTTCCAATAAAATGATTATCACGTAGAAGCTTTGAAGAAGATGAATTCTCTAGGTTGACCCTGTTTAAAATAATATTATATACTATAAAAGATCTCTATATGCCACAATCAAATAAATAAAATAAATATTTAAAATTTTACAAAAATCAACTTAAAAATATAATAATTGAGAAGGGGAATTATATTATGAAAATATGTAAAATTTTATAATCAACCAGGAAACAGGTATAATTTTTTTTAATTCAACAAATTAAAAGGGTATCTTAATAGAAAACAGTAGCTGTATACCACGTATGAGGATATCTATTATAAATGAGATTTTTGGTTATCTAATTCATAAAATAAAACATACGCCTCTCCACTAACAACTGATTTTGGTGAAATACTTGTTACCCTAAAATAATTAAAATGAATTAAAACATTATAGTCTAATATCTAAAATAGATACCTAGAATCATTGTATTCGTGCCAAGTGTGAGAGTAAGGATGGCGACAATAGGCTGTATAGTGGCCACTGTATGTAGTCCCGCTATGATTCGAAATGGCATATAAGTTATATCGACACTCCACAGGATTGCCTTCAGCTGCATAATTTCTCATATCAAGACCTTCCAATGGAAAATCAATAGTCAAAGATAATTTGCCTCGGAATCTTTCTGTTGGAGAAAACCTCTTTAAATCTGTCAACGTTAAGGAACATTTCTTTCTTGATTTTCAAAAGTGGAAGCCAATGTTGAGTCTCTAATTATACCCCAAACAAAAATTTTTAAATTATAATATTTAAAGGATACGTATAACTAATATTTTTGGAAATTTCTGTATAGAAAATGATTTCGTACATTTTCTACGTTCTTTACACTTCGAACATGTCTACAAGAAATCAAATACAATTTACATCTATTATATAAAGTTACCATTCTTACCGGTTTTTCATCACCGTCTAAAGTTTCTTCTCTAGTAAAATAATCCAAACATTGCTGTAACTGTAACTTCATTTGTCCCATTCGTTGTGGAATAGGTAAAGAAAGATCCCAAAATGGATCAAAAGTCACCGAACAGTGGCCACAATGTGTACACCGTAAGGTTGATTTTAACTGACCCACAAAAATGTCTACCACTTTTGAGTTATCCATACGTAAGTAACGATGCCATGCCTCAGATGATTTCTCACTATCGCTTAGTTTTTCATCGATTTCGGTTGAAATTGGTGCAGGCTTCGACACCACTCTGTTTACATCTTCATGTAAGCCTTCTAATAAATAACGTAAAAATTCTTGCGCATCTTGTTGAGAATATCCCATAAACCTCGGGGCAAAGCGTTGAATTTGTGATTTTAAGCCAAGAGTATTTACAACACGATCTGAGGTATCTTCACACCATAACTCTTTAATCACTTGCGCAAAAGCTACAAAAATATAATAATATTAATTGTTGGAAATAAATAAATACAATAAAAAACATTTATCTGCTAGCATATTCTAATAATACTTTATAAATGCATACTTGAGTGTCATAATGTCATAAATTATTAAACTGAGTGTCGCAATGGATTTACTATAGCAGAGTACTGCAATGAAATTTATCAATAATAATGAAAAATATTATGAATAAATAATTTGTTACTAAGGAAATAAGTACACTTTGCAATGTTTCCAAACTTCAAAGCTAATATTAATTTAGATTTCAGTTTTTGCTTGTTTATGTTAGCGGATAAAATTTTGTATGTTACACAGATTGTAATTAATCATTTTAGCACTTGTCGTGTTATTGACTAAAGCATCAGTCTTGGTCGATATTTTCACAACACGTGTTATAATGATTATCATAACAATCCTTGTAAAAAATATCTATTATAATAACATTACTTATTGCAATAAAAACAGCATTTAACAATGAAATTTTAGATGCTTGTTTGCTTGTAACATTGATGATATCAGTTGTAACAGTGACTTCTAGTGATATATTTAAATTTTGCTATCAAATTACCGATTGAAATATGATATATTGTATAGCAAGAATGAGAAATCCATATTCATGTTCACGCCCAAAGTTCAAATTAAATTACACAAATTTATCCGCACTGAAAGTTTATCGATTATTAACATGCTTCGCTTTTGAAAGATACAGAGTTACTAAAACACATTGTTGTATTACAATCATTTTTAATACAGATATTGCACACACCTTCTAATGCTTTTGTATGGTTGTTACGATTCAAACGATCTCATTTCCAATTGAGCATGCACTTCTTGTTCTTGGCTGTACATTTTATTTGCTTTGCATTTTTAAAGTGATTATATTTTTAACTTGTTTGTAATGCAATATTGAGAATTGTTTTTATTTGAAATTCTTAATTGACGCACATGTTTATGCACCATGCTTATTCAAATCTTTCTTAGACAGTTTACACAGAGCGTCATTGGTGTTAGTCACTAATATTCAAGTTTAGTACGGCAGTTTAAATGGTGATTTTAAAATAGTAGTGAAACACTATCTGTCGCTCATGTAAAAATCACTATTTAAACCAATGACTTGTTAAAACTTTCCTGGCAAATTTTAAATATAGTTTCTATTGAGATGTCATGCTTTCCTTTGAATTGGTTTAGCAAGTTTACTGTTTTCTATCATTTTAACAACTTAGCCTAAAGTGTTATAACAAATTAATTTACATTAATAGTTAATTTACTTTATTTGCGTCTAAGAATTTTTATATGTACAATTTTATTTATTCTTAGATATGTTGGTATGAATTAATATTTTTATTTTAATGGTAACATTAACAAGAGCTGCAATATGTTTTCTATCATTTTAACAACTTACCCTAAAGTACTATTACAACGAATTAATTTACATTAATAGTTAATTTACTTTATTGTGCCTAACAAGTTTTATATGTACAATTTTATTTATTAATTATTAATATTATTAACAGTTATAGTTGGATTCAAACTAACTTGAGTATGACCTATACTTTAAAAACATGAATTGAGATTTAAACAAAGAACGACTAAATTTGATCATTAAAATTATATTTTAGATCAACATTTTATTGATAGACGTACTAATTGTAGTTTGCAACTGGGCTTGGGATTTTAAATGCTTATTGCGAAGCATCTTAATCGATAAAGTAAAATTATGTTTTTTTAAATTTGTATAAAACATAACATTCGCTTACCATAAATGTTAAATACTGAAGAATTTCATAGTTTTGAAAAACAGGTTAAATAGTAAAAGAATTAATGAAAATTATTGATAAACTTGGAAATTTAGCAATACAACATATATTTTATAACATGATATTAATACAAAGCAAAATTGTGTTATTATAGCTATCCTTTTTAACAAGTGAAAGTTGAAACAATAATATATTACCTGCTTTATTTTTATTAAATTATACATCAATGAGTCATACTCAACTCAACTATACCAAACAAAAGCAAAATATTTTTTTAAGAAAATTTAAGTTTGTCATACTTTATGATAAATTCTCTGAAAATTTTACCAATCATGCAGGCTTTCTTATTTGGTTCGCAAATAAGCGGAAGATGCTTTACAATTTTTAAGCAATGAGGATTTTTTGACTTCCCATCATTAACAAGTTCTTTATCCAATCTCATCTT